>RJWJ010001225.1:125764-142917 GCA_004363605.1 Indri indri | reverse complement strand
AAAGTCTTAGACTCATTTTCCTCAATTGTAAATGAGAATCATAAAACCTATTAGTCAAGGCTATTTTGCAGACTCAAGATGATGCACAAAAATTTTTAGCACAGTGTTCAGGAAATGTTTGCTATTTTAAAATTATTATTGGCCTTTCTGTTAATACACTGACCCCTACTCTCCTTACTTCTTAAATCTTTTCCATCATGTATATATCTATAGTGTATCTTGCTTACTGTAATATTATCATTATTACTTTATTAATCTAATTTATTATAGCATATACATCTTATTTTGCATTTCTTATACTGATAACTTCTCCTTTTCCTAAGTCTCCTTTTCCTAAAAAATGTTTACCTTTGATTCCATACTCTCCTTACACAATTCTCCTTCTCTTCACATTAACTTGAAAAAATGTGAATGTACATTTATTGTTATAGATCCTGTTTATATCCTAATATCTGGCCAATCACTTTACTAAAATTGCTCAGGCAAAGATCAACAGTATCTTTCTTTACAAAAAATTTTAAATCAAAATTAAAAATGCAAATAATTTAAATAGATAGTTTCCTCAATGGTTGTGAAACCACCGTTTATAAAAATTAATGAAAGGCCACAAGTTTGGAACTGTGGTAGGGGCCTGAACTCTGCAAACATATAGGCATAGTTAAAAAATGTATATATAGTCAGCCATTGTCCCCTAGTTTTCTTTCCTATAACTGCTACTCAGGAGTCACATAGCTGATGGTATAAAGATTCTTAACTTTCTTAATTACTCCTATAGATAACATCCCCCTTGTGAAACCTAAGGCTAGTTTTCTAGTTATCTTCCAGGCCCTACATTCCAGTGGATGGACTGACCCACCCGGACCAGTGGCCCATACTAAGGAACTGACTCAACTTGTTTTGCAACCCCCACCCAGGAACCAACTCAGCACAAGAAGACAATTTCTACACTCCTATGTTTTCAACCTGAACCCAGCCAATTAGCAGACCCAATTGCCTAGCCCTTTGTTCACCAAAATATATTTAGAAACCCTTTCTCCCAAATTCTCAGAGAGATGGATTTGAGAACTTTCTCCGTCTCTTTGCATGGTGCCTGCAATATTAAACTCTTTCTCTTCTGTAACCTCTGCTGTCTCAGTATATTGGCTTCCTCTTGAGCAGCGAACAATGAACGTGGTAAGGCTGTAACAGTTGTGATGCAACAAAAACAAACAAACAAAGAAAACCTGTCATCCCTTCCTTCTTCACTTTCCCCTACCCTGCGCCAAACTCACTTCCCGGAGTCAAGTATTTTCTATTCTTTTAGATGAGTATTAAGGTTTTTGCCTTCATATTTCTGAATGACATGTCATGATGGTTAATTTTATGGGTCAAATTGACTGGGTCATTGGGTGCCTTGATAGTTGGTTAAATATTATTTCTGGGTGTCTCTGTGATGAAAGTGTTTCAGAAAGAGATTAGCATTTGAATTGGTAGACAGAATAAAGCAGATTGTCCTCCCCAATGTGAGTGGGCACCATCCAGTCCCTTGGGGTCCTGAATAAGATGAAAAGGTGAAGAAGCGAGAATTCTCTCTATCTATTGCTTGAGCTGGGACATCAGGCTTCTGCCCCCAGGCTGGGACTTACAACACCGGCTCTCCTCGGTCACCAGCTTACAGATGGCAAATTATGGGTTTTCTCAGTTTTCATAATAACGAGAGCCAATTCCTTACAAGAAATCTCTTTACATATAAAACATGAATATAGGCAAATATATAAATAAATATAAATACATATACCCTATTGGTTCTTTTCATCTGGAGAATACTGACTAATATACTTGCTTATACTGTACTACACTTTATTTTTCTTTTTTGGCTTTAGATATTTTTTATTGACTTCCTACTCTATTAAATTGGTGATTGCTTTTCTTATTCCCCCATGCTCTGGCTCTTGCACACACATTCCTTCTTTCTATCCTTCCATGTTAGTTACATCATTATTTTTGGTGTTTGCGTTATGACTATGTGAGTTAAGCTGACTGGGCTATGTTATTGGAGGATTCCAAATTACCAAGGTTTTTATTTCTTTACTCTTATATTGGTCAATTTTCGCCTAGAGGAATTTTCTAATCTCCTGTCAAGGGAAATACATGCTTTGCTTCAATGCCTCTTGGGACTAAGTGAAGAAAAAGGAACAAAAAAATGTTTCACCATTTGCTACACAGAGTTTCCCCTAATCCTCTCAGGTGCAGTATGAATATGATGGAAGCATCCACATATATGTATATATGTAAGCCTGTTGTCCTAGAGGCTGCATTCCCTCTGGTTCCCTTATCCAGAGACTAAACCTTCAGGCTTCTATTATGTGCAGCAGGGACAGTTGCCTTACAGTGCAGAATAAGGGGTAGGAATCTGGGAACCTAAGCCTTCTTGCAGTGATATTCAACTAATCCCCAGTTTCCAGTCCCAGTTGCATCACCTCTTTTTAGGAATAGCCAGTTCCTCTGATTCCTGAGACTGTCTAGGATTCTGAGTCACGAATATATTTGCTCCTTGGCTTCCCCCCACTGCTGGCTGAGGTTTCAGCTTTCTCTGTCCCACTGACAGTTACTATTCAACTGTCTGCTTTCCAGGTTCTCAATTTTGTTGCTGTCACTTCCTCTCACGCTATCTTTATTCTTGCATATTTATCCATTTTATCTATTGATTTCTTTAATTTTTCTCTTAATTTCGTTTTAGTGCAGGTTTGGAGAGGAGCAGGTATAAACCAGAATGCTCAATCCACCACATTTAACCTGAGGTCCTCAATGGCTTCCTAATTGCCGAATCCCATGGCCCCTTTTTATCCTCATTCCTCTTGACACATTTGTAGAATTGACTAGTATTAGCTCCTTTATTTGTAAACTTTCTACTCCTCTGACTTCTTTGTTATTCCTTTCATGCAGCATCAAATGTCTCTTTGAAACTACCACCTGCTAGGCATTCTATTAAATGATGGGGTCACTAAGATGAATAAAACTCAGCCTTTGCAATGCGTGTGATCCATGTGAAAAGAGACGAGTTACAGTATCGTGTGCAGTGTTGTAACAATGTAAAAAAGAAAAAGAAGGACTGAATAGTGCTTGGGGGTCAGGGATAAGTAAAAATTCACCAGTTAAAAATATTGAGGGAAATAATTCAATAATAATAATAATAATAATAATAATAATAAATAACAATTTTTATAATTATTTAAACTTACTGCAAGGCAGGCATTGGATGGAGCCAGGGCCTGGGTTTTGAACTACTTAGCTATTCTACATCCTGTAGAGGGACAGTGTATTTTAAAACAATGTCTCATGAAGGCGTTTGGCCTGTCAGGATAGTGGTAAGCAGACAGTGGAGACCCCATCTAATCATTCATTTTCCCAATGCTATTGAAAACCTATTGTGTGCTAGGCATTGTTCTAGGTGCTGAGAAAACAATACTTAAATGGCACTGTCCCTGGCTTCAAGCAGTTTAATCTGAGGAGGAGTATAATAAAATTACTTGAAGAAAAGAATGTTTCAGATAATGTGAAATATGAACCAGTAGCAGAGAGACCACGTGTGGGGCAGAGTCAATATGAATTTATAAGTGGGAGATGCCGAAGGGTTGAATCGAGGCAATACAAGTCAATGTGGAGAGAAGAGATTAGATTTAAGAGACGTTTCTGAGCTATATGCAACAATTGATGGGGATAAAAGAAGTCAAGAAAAACTGAAATTTTTAGTAGGAGAATAGATTGATAGTGATGCCATTTACAGAGGAAGAGAGAGGATTTCTGAACCAGTATTGGAGGATGTGTTACATTTGGGATGCTTGTGGATAACAAGCTATACTTGGAAACAGAGATCTGTAGCTCAGCAGGAGACCATCCAGAGAGAAGAAAAAGATTTGGAGAATAAACAGATAAGAGGGAGAATTACTTAGAAACTGAGTTAGGACTGTCTTAGAATGATAAATGAAAAGAAGACTCAGAATAAAGGAGGAGAAAAGTAGCAGAATGAGGAGTGTGAGGCACCCGGTGAGCCAAGAAAGATAGGAATTTAGAGAAACAGAATGGTCACTTCGTTGAGGACTCAAAAGAAGCATTTAGATTCGGTAGTTAGGTCGTTGGTGGTAAGCAACAGTAGCTTAGAAATGGGTTTGCCAATGTTAATTTTTTTGTATTAATTTTAGTATTCCTCCCATTTCAGCAGCTATAGCTTAAAATAAAAAGAAAAAAATTTGTGTATTTCATGATTCTTTAAGTGTTTTCTAAAACAATTCCATAACAATGTCTGTAAGTTATTGCAGTATCTTGGGGGTGTAACTGATCTGTGTTAGAGACCTGAGCTCTGGGCTGTATTAATGAAGACAGAGCTGATGCTTGTACAAAGTTTTCGATTCCACAGCACTGAATTCCTGGAAGATCTATGTTACCCATCCGGATGGGTTTGATCTCATTGTAGTGGAAATGAACTAGGTAAATAATCGACACAAAGTTGCCACAATGGTAGCAAAGGAAGCCCACTGAGATAACTGCCAGGAGAGCAAATGCTGACATTAAGACAGCAAGGTATTGACATTGATAAACTGGAAAGTTTATGTGAATCAGGTGTGAGCCCACCTGCTGAGAAATGACAGACAGGTATCACGCCCAAGAAGTTCTCAAGCTCAAAGCAAGTTCTTTTCATCAAACAACTCATATCTTCATTTATCTGATTTTAGTCACTCCCGTGCATAAACTACTTTCAATTCACCTCTCTTTCTTACAGTGACAAAAATGTCAAAACTGTATAGTCTTGACATTATCAGGACTTAGCCTTCAATTGTCACTGAGGCATTTTTGTTGATTTATTTATGCTATTCTTATTTGTTTTTACATTTAATAGCATAACACATGAAATATTTCCAAACACACAAAGTCTCTTTTCCAATGAATGATATTAATACATACTTATGACTTGGTCTAATGCCCTCCTCTACTATATTGCAATAGATCTCCTTTTTGGTCACTAATGATTCATACCCAACATTTCTTTTACATTAGCACACCGAATCACACATCTTGGCCTTCCAGCTTCAATTACTTCATTGTCTTGTTTCTACTTCCATTTTCAGTTTTAAGGATTCTTTGATAGAGAGGACAAAAGAAAAATAGGACTTAAGAAGTTCTGTGTGTTTTTTGCCATCTGTTAACATTACACCATTCTGCTTCAAATACTGATCTAACCATCTTCTTTCCATGCTTTTGAAATGAATCTCTGTTCCTTTTTCTCCATTACATTGTTTGTGATTATGTTGTGAGAATCTTCCTCCTGCCAGCCTGCCTCCCTCCCTCCTTCCCTCCTTTCCTTCATTCATTCCTCCCTCCTTCCTTTACTGAGAGGCTCATTCTCTTGGACTACTGTCTAGTATCCTAAACCAAGTGAACATACTTATATTTCATATAAAATGCTGAGAAATACTTACTTAAAGTCTAGGAGACCTGATTGTTTCTGCTCAGGGTTCTTTCCCTAAACTCCATGAATACATGTACAGGTGTGTGCTTGCTGGCATGGGTGGGGGTTCAAGGGGGAAGGACTGGGCTGGCAAGAAGACAGAAACCTGAACATCTCCCATTTGTGTTTCGAGTTATCAGTCTTGACTAATGGCATCAACATCAGCCTAATTTCTCCAAATGGAAATCTTCACGTCATCTTGGGCTCTTCCTATGTCTTATTCTTTGCCTTCAGTTAGTCCCAAATGCCTATTGATTCTGCCTGCGTTCCAGGCAGACTGCTACCCTTGACTCCACAGCCACCCCCCCTCCCTCAGTTCAGGCCCTTCCAACCTGGACAATTACATGACTCCAGGCTGCACAGACTCCATTTCTCCAGTTCCTCTTTCACACGCTGTCTAGTCACCTGTCTCATCCCCCGTCCTCACTAACCCCGTGACGACTCTTGTCATCACCATTGATAACTTCAACATTCAGCTGGCACTGGGTCTCCTGTTTCCTTAGCCCCCTTCGCTTTAATATTTTACCTATGTCTTCTTTAATCAACCACTCTCCTGTCTCCGTAATCTTGATTTCAAACATTTTATTCTCTTATTATCACTTCTTATCTTTTCAGCTTCTTTGTTCCGTTATTCTCATTTGAATAATTCTCCAACTTCTATTAGAACTTCAGTTCATTGGTCTTTCTTTTTCTTCACTAGCATTAATTTCTCAACTTTCCTTTTTATTCACTGTATTATTATGTTCAAAGATAAGTCTCTAGTTCCACAATTGGAGACAGCAGCCAATTTATTTCTTTAAAGGAGTGTGTCTGTACTCTGTATCTCAGATTCCCAGGTTTTAAGGTTTGGGGAAATTTTAATATTGCTGTTAATTTTTCTGAGTCCTAGGCGAGATGAAAGAATATGATTTTAAGTCAAGAAAAGAATATAAATATTACAGTTCACCATGTCTCCAGGCAGGATTTGGGCCATGCTGACTGGAGAGAAGCTGAGTGGTTATTTGAAAAACTTCTAGCAGGTACAATGACAGCAGCGTGGACCAGCAAGTGTATATGTTCTAGCCTTAAGCTGGAAGGGTCATTCATATAGTCCTCCTTCTCATGAGGCCAGCTGGTTTCTGACTCTTCTTGTCCAGACAAGTCAGAGTTGTAGACTTGCCTGGAAAAAATTAATTTACCAAACCCCTTTCAGCATACAGTTAAAATCCAGTCAAATACTTATATTTCGAATGTAGCAGTAGCTTCTAACTTCAAGCAACTTTAGTATTATGGATTTTTATCTACCAGCTTTATTAACCTAGGTCTACAAGCTTTAACTGTATTAGTAGATAATCTAGTAACCAAAGAAAGAATGTTTCCCTGAATTACAGCATTTGCTTGGGGGACCCCTTTCTAAGATAGGCAGTCATCTTACTTAACTTACAACCATCATTTGGCAAAAGCGACCCCTCTCTCCTTCTCAAAACACTTGCTTTTCTCTGCTTTTGTAACATCACACTCACTTAGTTTGCCCACTGTTTCACCAGTCACTTCTTTCGGTCCTCTTTTCTAACTTGCTCTTCTCCACCATATATTGAAACACCCCTTGACTGTATCCTTGTCTTTTTTCACTACTTAGTGGATTCCCTAAATGATCACTTTTGTGTCCCTGTCTTTAAATATTATCTATGGGTTGAGGCCCATCACATTTATATTGCCAATCTTTACCTCTCTCCTGAATTCTAGACTTTCACATTTGGCGGCCTCATTGACATCTCTGTTTCAATGCCTTATAGACAACTCAAACCCAATGTGGACAACTTAGATCTAGCTCCTACCCTATCTACTTCCCTTCAAACTTTCCCCATCTCACAATAGCATTAGTTTTCACCCAGTTGTCCAGGCAAAAGCTGTAGGAATCACCTTTGTCTTCTTTCCTCATATCCCAAATTTAGCCCATAAGTTAAGCCCTGTTGGTTCTGATTTAAAAAATATGTCTTGAATATGAATACTTCTTATTACCTCCACCAAAAATACCCTAATTAGAAGCCTCTATCATTTCTCAGTTGTAATAGTTCAGTACCTTCCTAATTTATCTCTCTGCTTTAATCTTTTTCTCCCCACAAAGATCATAAGATATACAACAGCTCAAATGTTTTTTCTATGTATAAATTATATTATGGCATTTCCCTTCTGAAAATCCTCCAGTGGTTTCCCATTGGAGACTGGGTAAAATGCAGGCTCTAATGGGAACAGACTTCCTACTCTGACGTGCGTTTTTTGGCCTTCTGCCTCCTTTTCATCCTTATCAATCTCCACCTTCCCTCTTATTCACTACACTCTGTTCACAATGCCAAATTTATCACTTTTGTTGTTTTTTTTTAACCGTAACAATAACCCTAACAAACATTTTTGTTTGAAAATATTTTCCTCTGTTTTCTTTCTTCAGTGCCTTTATTTCATAACTTAGATATTATTTCAAAGATCATGATCTCTGAGAGAACATCCCTGACTACTCTAATTAAACCTGACATCATCATTTTTTTGTGGTCGTAGGACTGAGGTCTCTACTAGCTGTTGGCTGGGGACTGCTTTCAGCTTCTAGGTTTTGACATGTTTCCTGCAATTTTTAATATGAATGTTTGCTTCTTTTCATACAAATAACATCATGTCTTCCTGCCTTCCTCTTCTGTGATCAGCTGAAGAAAACTCTGGGTTTAAAGAGGTCTTCAAATTAGGTTAGGTCCACTGAGGATATACACCATTTTGTTATATAATGTAACATAATGACTTGAATGGTATTTTGACATATGCACGGGTTCAACGCACACTTAGGGGTTTATATAGGGCATTTAAACCAGGGTAAAGGAATTTTGGGGGTCATCCTAGGATTTTGCCTGCTATAGTCCTATGTCTATTAAAGGAAATGAATTCTCTGTTAAGAAAACTCTGACAAAGAAAACTCTAGGCCCAGTTGATTTTACTGGAAAATTTTGCCAAATGCTTAGGAAGAATGAATACAAATTCTACATAAAGTGTTTTATAAGTAGAAAATGAATTGTTTACCAGCTCATTTTATGAGTCCAGCATTACCTCAATACTAAAATAAGTCAAAAACATTACAAGAAAATTATAGACCAATATACCTAATAAATAAATTTTCAAAAATCCTTAACTAATATTGTCAAATCAAACCCAGTAATGTGTTAAAATGATAATATATCATAATCAAGTGTGGTTTATCATGGGAATATATGGATGGTTTAGCTTAAAAAATAAGTCTATGAAATTTCCGATATCAATAGACTAAATATCATATAATCATCTCAATAGATGCAGAAAAGGTATTTGAAAAAATTCAGCATTCACTCACATAGAAACAAAATTCCCAATCTATTAGGAAGTAATAGAAACTTCTTTAAACCAACAAAAGAAGTCTACAAAATACCCTGCTGCCAATATCATGCTTAATGGTAAAGGACTGATTACATTCTTTATGGGTTCAGGAGCAAGGCCAAGATGTCCACTGCCATCACTTCTATTCAACATTATAATGTAGATCTCAGACAGTGCACTAAGGCAAGAAAAAGAAATAAAAGGTATACATGTAGTTTTTTTCTTTTCCCTTTAGTTCTTTGAATAAATTATTCCATTCTCTCCTGGCCTACAGGTTTCTCCTGAGAAATCTGCTGCTGGTTTTATTGGACTCTCTTATATATAATTTGTTTCTTTTCCCTTGCTGCTTTCAGGATCTCCTTTTTCTTTCATTTTTGACAGTTTTGTTATAATATGTCTCAATGTAATCTTGTTTAGATTGAATCTTATTGGAGATCTTTGACCTCTCTGTACCTAGATATTTATATATTTCCCCAGAGTTGGAAAGTTCTCTGCTATTATTTCTATAAATAAGCTTTCTACTGCTTTGTCTCTTTCTTTTCCTGTTTTATTTCCCATAACTTGAATATTTGTTCTTTTGATTTGCCCCATAAATCACCTAAACTTTATTTATTCCTTTCCTTTCATTTTCTTTTTTCTCTTCTTAGTCTATTTCAAATACCTTGTCTTTGTGTCCACAGATTCTTCTGCTTGTTAAATTCTGCGTTAATACTCTCTATTGCATTTCTAATTTTATTCATTGTATTTTTCAGCTTCAGAATTATTGTTTTATTTTAAAAAATAATTTTGATCTCTCTGCTAAATTTCTCATTTTGGTTGTTTGTTATTTTCCTGATTTCATTGAACTGTTTCTCTGTATTTTATTGCAGTTTGTTGAATTATTTTGAATTCTTTGTCAGGCAGTTCCTATATCTCAATTTTGGGGGAAATTATTGTGTTCTTTTGGTGGTGTTATGTCGGCTTGGTTTTTTATGTTTCTTGTAGACTTACATTGATGTCTGTGCATTTGGTGGAACATTCACTTATTTCAGATTTTATGGGCTAGTTTTGGTGTGGAAAGAGTTTCCTCTACTTGGGTGTGTGTGTGTGAGGGCATTTTCTAGATGTCGTAAAGCAGTTCTGACACTAGTGAGGGTGCGGCTGTATAGTCTGTGCACAACTCTGTCAACTGAGATCATTGCTGATGCACATTGTAAGGATCCTCAGCAGCCAACACCATGGACGTTTGTAGTGATGGTGAAGATTGTCAGGTCTTAGTGGTTATAACTGCTAAGGTCCTCATGCTCTATTTTTCTCCCACCAGGGAATTTGTGGCTGAGGGAATCCTTCTTGGCACTGGGTCTGGCTTGTGACCTGTTCACAGTGGTGGTAGCTCCAATATCTGATAAGTCATGCTCATGGGCTGGCCATGATGCTGAGGCCTGAAGCACAGGCTTGCATGGAGGGACTATAGCTCTAGGTCCAATGCCGTAATGGCATTGATGTTTGGGGTGCAGGCACTCTGGTGCCACATTGATAACAGTATGTAAATTGCTGATGCTTGTAAAGCAGCCAGGGAGTCACAAATGGCAACACAGGCATGTGTTACAGTGGCTTCAGGGTCAGGCCAGGGCCCAGCTCTGTATGGTGCCCAGAGTGCGGGCACCCTCAGAGAGACCTGGCTTTGGACCCAGATTGTGAACTAGCTCACTATGGTAATGGTTCTGGTATCTGAGATATATGTGGGTTCAATGCATCCACAAAGCCCAAGTCTGGTGTGCACTAGTATGGTGGCCACCTCTTGGAAGTTGGGGTACATATGGGGTTGTAAGGTGGTGGCTGTCTTCTTGAAGTAGCTCAACAGTTGCTGCTTCTTGTGGCAGTTGGGGGAGAGAGATATGCAGCATGTTTCCCCTCTGGAGTTCCCCAGCAAGAATGACTATTGGTTACCTCAGTGGCAAAAAGATGCCAATGTTCTCTGCGGAGCAGGCTGCTAGGGACCATGGTGGTCTGGTTGTGGATAGCTGTCTATATTTGTCTTTTATGTGTGAGGAGATAAAGGCTGGTATCTCCTACTCTGCCATACTGGTGACATCATCTAAAGAGATATATTTTTTGAACATGGGTTTGGGCCTCTCACTTTTATAAAATACATTTTGATGGAACTTCTAGATAGGTATTGCATTAGGGAAATTTCACCTTCAATTTTTATTCCAAGGTTTTATCCCATCCACTCCCTTAACTTCAGCTGCTTTGGCAACCCTTACGCATATTTTAGAAACGGGATTTTTCTATCTTCATTGAAAATAATGTTTGCATCATAAATTCTCCTAATTGCTTTTGGATGATTTATGTATGGAGAAGTTAAGAAGCTGATTTATGAAAATTATTCATCCTGGAAACCTAGCATTTTTTTAAAAAAATTAAAAATTGGAAGCAAAAATTGCTTAATATGAAGGAAATACATATGTTAGAATAATGGTGTAGAAATGCCTTTTTGAGATAAAAGGTATTTATATAATATTATTAAGTAAAAATTTATGTTATAAAGTGGTATTTATAGCAGATATTATTTTGGAAAAAATAGTGTATATATGCAAAGGAAAATGAGAAAGGCTATGCACCAAACTTTTAACTATGGACATATTTGAATGCTTGACTTATGAGTGTTTTTAATTTTCTTCCTTTTGACAACCTGTCTTTAGCAAATTGAAAAAAAAGCATGTATTTATAATCTAAAATTATCATTTCTTCAAATTATAGTGAGTACAAAATTCATGTCAAAAACAGGACAACTTAAGGTATAAACTAAGCCTTATGTCATTATTTCATATTGCTATGTCTTTCGAAGACAATAAATTACAAATATAATATGGGCTTACATTACAATGCTCACATCATAAAATTAAAAATTAACAATAATAATAATAATTCTCATTTCTACTTTATAACAGGAATAACTTCTTTTTAACAACACTATTAGCAAGGCAATCTCATATTCAGAGCCAGACTTATTAGGGATCAAACTTCAATGTAGATCACACTTTATCCTTTACCAGCTCCTTGAATGGAAAAAAATTCACAATGGGGCTTCAAGGATCTGTGTGGATGTTGAATGATGAGCTATATTACTCCTTCCGGAATGGAACAGATCCTTACTGTATGATGTGTACATCAGAGTTTCTTTTAACTGCTTTGAAAAGTATATTCTACAGATTATTTTTATTGTTCCCTCCTCTTTCTGATTATTTTTCCATCAGCTGGCTTGGCTGTCTGCTTATGTTATTACTGAGAAAAGAGAATGAAGTTCCCAGTCATTACATCAATTTGTTCCTTCCTAGGTACAGTTGTAGACTGTGAAAATGGCATTGCACCAAGATTGCAATAGTCCATGCCTTGATTTCCAAGAGTATTGTAACAGCCAGGGAATGTCCATTTAGACAGCCCTCTCTGTAAAACACACACAAGATGATGATGGTCCATTGATTTGTAGCAGCATCTGTCTTTGAGGAATTTGTACTTGTATTCACAAGTTTGTCATTTCAGAGTTTTATCTGAAGCCTTTGATTTACTATTCTTCATTACTGCTATTGATGGCCAGGTGCCCAGAACTGTGATTTTTTAAATTGTGTCTCTCAATGCTGCCTAACACTGTTATACTACGCTTGGTAGGTATCTGTGTGTCCTCAATTATTTTACAGATTATAAATTTGAAAAGCACCAGTGTCAGCCATGAAACAGAATATTTGGAACTAACATATCTGTGATTAATTTATTCATTCAAAAAACTTTTATGAAAGACCAAATATATCTTAGGCACTGGGAGTACCAGGATGAATAATCTCTCTGTAAAGTCCTCCAGCCAAAGATCATCAGGAATATGTCTACAGTGAAATGAAGTTAGATTTATTGGCTATGGCAATGAGGGAGACCACACACCACGGAAGACCATGGGACTTCATAATAAGAGGGTGTTAAGAAGGATTCATTATGGGATTTGTGCTTGTATCAGGTGATTTTTGAGGAGGAGTCAAGAAAATGGGGTTTGCTCTGGATTGGGTTCTGTCAGGGAGCAGGGTGATTATTTAGTTGGATATCTTAATGAATCTTATCTAGAAGGCAGGAACAATAAGTATGAAGGTAAGCCTGTGACTGGCAAAAAAGTAGTTATTACTCATGTTAGAGGGGAGAGGAGGATGTTTGGTAATTTTTGTTGTTTACATTGTAATCTTGTTTTTGTCTGTGCTCTGACGAGATCATGAAATAGTCCTTTGTGGTCTCACTTTATTATACTAATGGAACTACCTTGTTTGATGTCAATGCTCTGTGAAAATAATTTCAATAAAAGAATTCCATGGCTACTGATTCTCTTTCTGATAATCTCAACGATTGTGTCGCATCTGTCTGTGTCTGTGTCTCACGATTGCATTGTTTCTGCTTTTTCTCTTGGCATTTGTCCTCATAATCTTTTTTGAAAACCAGACTTGTTGAATAGGGTATCAAGAACTGAGATAAACAGGCCTTTAGTGGGAAGACATGTGTTCATGTGGCTAGCATTTGGTCTGTATTTAATGTCTTCTGTAGCTATAGGTGTCAGACAATTCAATTTTCCCTAGTTTCCTTGTTTTTGTCTCCCCTCTTGACTTCTGGCTTCCCTAACTACTCCTTCTCAGAGAGAGTCTGTATCTTGCAACTCTCTCAGTTGTAATCCATTATTATTATCCTGGAGCCCTGTGTGGTAGTAAGATGTTGAAGAGAAAGAGTGTTCTATAATTTTCTGATTAAATTTCAGTCTTTGAGTGGGTCTGTGTGTAGGGGCTGTGATCTTCGCCATTGTTTCTCCACTGGTAAGGTCTTCCCTCCCACCCAGCTACTGTTGGAGAATTTCCATGCCAGTTCTGCTTAAAACCACAAAGCAGCTAAGTAGAGCAAGTAGGTAAAATATGCACCAGTTAGCTGAAACCACAAAACAATTAAGCAGAGTTATAAGCCTGTCATGACTGTACTGCTTGTTGTAAACCTATCATAACCATACTGTTTGTTATAAGCCTATCATAACTGTACTGCATGTAAAAACTATTAATTGGCTAACATTTAATCCTTTTACTAATTGGTTAACTTTTATGCTTGTGTATGTTATTGGATAAGACTAACCCCCCAAAAAAGTATAAAACCTGACAAAAACCAGGAAGAGGTGTTCAGAATTTGGAGACTTGTCTCCTCTGGGCCCACCGGCATTAAGAGATTAAACATTGACTCTCCAACTCTCTGCATGCCGCTCGGTTATTCCCCTGGGACCAGTCACTGTAACACTTGCCATAACACTACCTTATCTGGCTGCAGCATTTCCAATCTGTTCTTTGACACCTGACCCTTCTTGACCTTTATTCTTTTTAGGGGAGAAGAGAGGTTAGATAGAGAGTAGAGGAATGTTCTTCTCCAAGCTGTGATAAGAATATGACAATGGTCTTTTCACCTGGCCAGTAGACTTTGGCTATGGAATAACCTCTGGTGCATTTCACAATGCTTATTTTTCCCCTCCCTCTGACAGAGCCCTAAAAAGGGGTCTTTCTAGGATCTTCACTGTGAGAATCTAGTAGAGTTTCTTGAGGTAAGGCTCCCAAAATTGTGGGGATATCGCTAAGATTGTGGTCACACAGAGTTTCTTACTCTGAAGCCAGGCCACACTCAGCTTCCAGCAATTCACTAAAATTATCATTTAAGTGTTTCTACTACTTAATGGCTCCAGAGGCTTTCTTCTCAAGGTAAGCAGATTGTGGATATATCTCTTTAATGAACTTATTGCTCCAGATTCCTGCTGGGATTTTTTCCCGTGACTCCAGTTATTCTGAATCCAAGAAAATTTATTGATTTCAGTTTGTCCACCTTTATTGTTGTGGATGAGAGTGATGACTTATAGGGTCTTTGTATGTCAGAGATGAAACTGGAAATCCTCTTCAATTTTTAAAATAAAACAAACATACTACTAAAAACAGAAATCACATACTGGCTTACTTTAAATATTGATTGGAATAAATATTTTTTGTGTCCATATTGGATTCCTTCAATAACTTAAATCTGTGGTTTTCAAAGTATTTATAGACATTATTTCTTTAACTATTATGTTATTTTCCTGGTGAAAAAAGGATGGTGCTAGTATCTTTAGCTATTATAACCTAAAAAATGGAGACACCAACAAGTCAAGTAATTATTTAAATGTTAATGCAACATCAATTCCATGGACTTGATAGCCACATGATTCTATGATAATTTTGAGCCTGGCTATATAAATTAGTGCAGTAACTAAAATTCATTTAAAATCTTTAGACTTTAAAGTTAGGAGTAAGAAATACTATCATTTCATATATGAGGACAATCAGAAGAAATTCCTGGAATTAAATATAAAGCTGGCATCAGAACAGAAACATTCTGTAAGTTGGGCTTGTAAGTATTGGCCAGTATAGTTTGCAGTGATATATACATATCAATTATCTTCAAAGAGAAGTTTTCATTAACCTCACTGCTTTTGTGCTATAGGCCTTCTTCCAATAGGCAATAGAAGTGAAACATATCAGCAAGACTACTTGGCAATACTAGGTAGTGTTTTAACTATTATAAATATTGATACTTTTACTCAGTTGTTTCTGTGTGGCATAGTGCGTACTTTTTCATCTTTGCATCAACTCTTCAACTGAGATCTGCTTCTTAATTACTTTGCTTAAATCTCATATATAGTTTGGGATATATTAATATAACTGGGCATCACCATGTCTTATAGGTAAAATTTTATTTTAAAGGTCAGAAGACAATGAACATATGTGAGAGGCTGATTAGTTTTGTTGTTAAATTTTCAGTTTTGTATATGCTGATGCTGCAAGTGTTAACCATAGTTAATTAAGAAGGAGGTCTCAGAGATCAAAACAAAACAAAACAAAAAACCTGGAAACTCCCTCTGCATCTCCCGAGAAGCTCCTGACAGTTTTTTATAAGGACAAAATAAACAGTTCCCTGGCACAATGAAGGCAACAGAAGACTAAAATGAGGCTCATGATCCTGAGAAAGCGAGGGGGCGCTAGGCCCCAGAGATGTACCAAGAGAAAAGGAATGGCTCATCGTACTCACCATTAATCACGTCTCTCCCACTGCTCAGTTTGGGCTAAGTTTGCAGCCATTAGTATCCTAAAGTCTCTCATTCTACTTTGTCTTAATGCCTGGGTCCAGAGACAAAGGGAGGTAGAACCAATACTCAACCAGGGTGCTGACCACAAAGTGATCTCTAGGTGGGGTAGCAAGGGAATCAGAGGCATAGTACTCAAATCCCCCTGCTGCTGAATGATTGCAAACTTTCCAATGACGTCATGTCTCTGATATCTTTTTCTTTTCTTTTCTTCTCTTCTCCTTCTCCCCAAAGCCAGATAATATTGGATTGTTGAGGAAATAGTCTGGGAAAGGTAGTGGTCATGGATTAGTGGGAGAAAAGCATCAAGGTACTATTTTCACTCTCTTCTCAAACTAAACTTTTAATGTACAACTTCTAATGCTTTCTAAACAGATGTGGTGGATATAAAACTGTTATGTTTCACCAGTGGTTCCCAAATTTTGCTGCACATTTTAAAACACCACCTGGGTGTCTTAAAAAATATTTATACCTAGCTCCCACCCCAGACATTCTGATTTAACTGGTATTAGCTATTATCTGGGCATTGGGGTTTTCAATACTCCCTAGGTGATTCTAATGTGCTGTGAAGTTTTGGAACCACTGCTTAACTTGCCAAAATTTTGGGATACATTTTATTCTGGCTCTGCAGGAATAAAAGATCCCTGTAGAGATTTTGTCAATATATTTTAGTTTACCAGTGTACAAGTAGTTTGATGTTTATTTAGTTGTTATCTTTATATGGGCACAATGTGACTTCTCAATAGTTATTTCCAATTAGCTAAGTGTTTACTACATATTTTTATGAGTGGGAAATTAGAACAAATTATTGGCATCCCACGACTTCTAAGATTGTACAGGTAATCTCAGAGGTATGGCAACTGTTTACTCTTTAAATTCTTCAGAGAAGTCACTGAAACAATCCTGGTGATAAATTAAAAGAATTTGAAATTTTAAAATTTTTGTAATTGCTATTTCCTGGCCTCTGAGTTGGAGACAGTAGTTAGCATTTGCTGTATCCCTGGCATTATGCTAAATATCATATTCAAATTAACTTTAATTTCCACAAAATTTTGTGTATGTTCATTTCAATTTTCCAATGATAGAAGAAAGCAATATAATAGACACACCACTCTTATGAGTATTTGATTTTTTTTT
>RJWJ010001225.1:0-125664 GCA_004363605.1 Indri indri | reverse complement strand
CCCAACCCTATCCAGGAGTATTTGAATTTTTAAGGAAAACAGGGAAAAGAAAATTCTTATGCATAGAGTGGATCTTTAATAATGAAACTTTAGGCATCAGATAGAACAATATTTTTAGGGAAAGCATCTTCACATTCTATCTCAGTACCATTATGTTTCTGCTCCTTTTCCCTATCCTTATTCTATTCACGGCCAACTCTGATCCATCTTTCCTTAATGTCAATTAATTTTGAACTAATCCCATGTCTTAGTGTGAACATATCAACCTGGAATACATGGAGGTAAAATCAAAACACAGTAAAAGTCCTTTGAGTACTACTTAGCCATTGCTAAAGCATTTGTAAGTTCTGTGTACACAGCAATCATCATTTTTTCCAACTAGGGCAGGAACACAGCAAAATGGAACATCTTGAAAAAGATTTTTGCCTTTATGCACATTTATAGCTTAGCAGCTAACAAGACCTAGAAAGGAGAAATGGCATTCAGGTTTTCTCTGTCCTGGTTAAAGCATCATCAGTAACATGGTCACTCAAGTCTGAAGTCTTGAAGTAATTTGAAAAATTTACGTTAACCCATTTTATTGGTCACTAAGTTCTACCTTTAAAAATTCTCTTGAATTTATCTTATTTCACTATTCCCACCTTTCTGCCTCAGTTCTGGCCCTAATAATCTCTTACTTGAATTAAAACAATAGCTTTCTAACAATAGCTTTCACCTGGAAAATAGACCATTTATCCCAGATATAATATGCATCATGGCCCAAGTTCATGTGAGTTGCAAGACCTGAAAGTCACATATGTATTCAGGAGCAAAACTTCTGACCCGGTAAGAGGAAGGGAAGTTTGCAAAAGATGTTTATATTTTTTTAAAAAACTCTTTTATTATGAAGTGTAATCTACATATAGAAAAGTGTGCCAAAAATTTTGAGCTAAATCAGTTATCCAAAGAAAACACTCATGTAGCCAGCACCATGTGAAAGAATAGACTGCTGCCACACTCCAGAAACTCCCTTCCTGCCTCCTTTTAACCACAGCCTCCTTTTCTTCCCCAAACATAGCCTGTTATCCTGATTTCTACCACTATGGTTTATTTATGCCTGTTTATGAATTCTATTTAAATGCACCAGACAGTATGTTGTATCGAGAGTCTTTTACTAAACATTTTGTGTATACTTCGTAGTTCTTCCCTTGTCATACCACATGGTCACCTTGGGTATGAATTGGGCTAACTGTTGCCTTTCCTTAGGCCTGAGAACATCTTACTCATTTAATAAGTTCCTGTTCTTTTATTATTCTCTCTCCTACCAAATTCCATGATGACACGGGGTATTCACCAAGAGGCACTTTTGCTTTCACCAAGGGTTCCAGACCGGCAGGAGGCAGCCTGACAGAAGGTGCTGAGGAGGGTAGGGTTCTGTGACCTACTCCCCAGGGCGGGGCTGCTGCTTTCTAAAAGCTTTCACGAAGAGGACTCACTACCTGATCCCTCATTAATTGACTTCTAGGTGCTCTGGAAAGGCAATGACTTGTTGCCTTTGCTATCATTTTGTTTTCATTTAAAAACAAGGTAAAATGCTTTTGTCTGACTTTGGGAATACAACATAAAACAACTTTCATGTCCCTCTAGGTAGAAAGGAATCTTCTTGGCCATTCAGGCTATAAATACAGTAGGTATTCAACATGCATGGTACATTTATTCTTATAATCAGATAACTTTTCTAAGGAGACATATAATAGAGGCATATAGAGATATCAGAGAAATGTAGAGCCTTCTGTCATATTTGATATTTTAATTACTATTACAAGGAATTAAGAGAATGCACAAAGAGCCTTTATGGTTATGATAGACAACTCATTTTTAAAAATTTCTTTTATTGTAATCTGTAATATAAGATTATATGTTTTCATTGTATTTGTTAATACCTATTGCTGACATTTCACATACCTGGCTATTTTAGGTTTCTGTATCTGTTCTCCAGCTGTTCCCTTCCCAGCTTCCCCTCCAAGGCCATGTTCATGTGATGTGTTTTCTAGGGAGGAATCTCAAAACTCTAATTTGGGAAGATGACCCTCCTTTAGGCTCTCATAACACCATGTTTCTATTTCTGTCTCATCATTTAATTATATTATATTGAAATCTTATATATTTGTTTGTCTTACTAAACTTAAGCTCTGCAAGATCAGTTGTCTTTTTCTATTATTAACGTATCCCAGCATAATTCCAACCACAGAGCAGATGCTTGATAATTGTTTCTTGAATTGAGATAGTGATTCCCTACCACTTAATGTGGTCAAACAAAGACTAAATAAATTTGTGATCTAGCATAGAGGTTCCCCAAGTGTGATCCCAGACCAACACCAAAACTGCTATCTGGGAACTTGTTAGAAATGCAAATTCTCCAGTTCCACTACAGACTTACTGAGTCAGAAACTTTGGGGGTAGGCCCCAGTAGTCAATGTTTTAACAAATCCCTTCCAAATTATTCTGATATATATTAAAGTTTGAGAACCACTGATCTCAGATGGTTTGTTTGACCTTTGGAAGAGGGGCAGAGTCTAAATGCCTTTTAACATATCTTCTAATGCTGAAATCCCATGATCATATTAAATTCCTACAACTTCCATTTCCAAAATAACCTCATTTATTCTTCCCATATTTAAGTTTGAATCAAATTCAGGAGGAAAAGCACCTCTAAAGTTGTTTTGTTTTCTTGTTTTTGATTAGTGGTTTGATAGAATTATCAGAAAGCAGACTGTTCATTGGGCACCTTTATTGTAAATAGAGATTAGACATTAAATGAGTATTTCAGAGCCAGATCCAAGCATCTCCGGTGTCCCTACATCTCATCTACAGTTTGTGCTTCCCCTATATAGTATGTACTTTCAGACTCCATTTGAAATAGCCGTGGTGCAATTTCCAGGTCAAGAGACTTAAGCTGAGACAGCTACTTTCTAATTTCCCCATAAAAACTCAACACTGCACCAGATTCTCAATAATTTACTTTATGCTGATTTCTTGAAAAAGCAACTCTCATTGTGAATGTTGATGTGGTTGCTTGTCTGTTTTATGATTGTTTTCCTGTGTGTAGAAAAAATCCAATTTAGTGCCAACCATTAATCATACCTCAAGTTATTTGCACCTGAACACGAAAGGCATACATCTTAAGAAAATCCATCATGATTACAGTGAAACACAAAAAGCCATGGTGTTAATATGATCAAGAACTTTCTGGACATAAATTTTGAGACCAAAGTTCATTCTGTACTTCCTCTGTCTACCATTAAAAGGAATAAATACACATATAACCTTTATGGTTAAGATCCCAACTCATCTTTTAAAAGTTTCTTTTATTATAACTTATGATATCAAATTATATGTTTATAACCTCTGTTTCCTATACATACTGTGAAGAGGAACTTAGATAATAAACTTTATAAATATAGTAGTGCTCTCTTATCTTTGTGGAATATGTTCCAAGATCCTTAGTGGATGCCTGAAACTGAGGATAATACTAAACCTGATTGCCCTCAGTTGAAATATGTTTCTGTTCATGTTTTCCATTCACAAATTAATGCTTTTTTCATTTTAACTAAGCATGAATTGTTATCATGCATCATGGCCATAACTTTTGCAATTTTAGGTGTGACAGCAAAACTAGCACAAATTTCTTTTTCCTTCTTTACAATTTCACAGATAGAAGATATTCTTTCTGTGATCTTAGCGACCTCAGCATATGATTTTTTTCTGTCCCTAAGTCAAGAACTTTTACCTTATCACTTAAAGGAAGCACTTTATGGCTTCTCTTTGGCATGTCTGAATTGCCAGCATCACTATTTTCGTGCTTTGGGGCCATTGTTGAGCAAAATAAGGGCTACTTGATTGCAAGCACTCAAGTCGATCTGATAACCAAGATGACTCCTAAGTGAGTAAGGGGCAGGTAGGTAGCATCTACAGCACGGACATACTGGACAAAGGGATGATTCACATCATGCACTAGATGGAGCAGAATGGAGCTAGATTTCATCACGCTGCTATGAATAGCACACAATTTAAAACTTATGAATTGTTTATTTATGGAATTTTCCATTAATATTTTCAGACTGTAGTTGACTATGGAACTACTATATAAGCATGATAGCATGTATTATTTCTGGGATTATATATTCATATAAAGCATGCTGTCTTTTCTATCCCAACGAGTATATCTTTAGTTTAACTTATCTAAATTTTCAAAACACTTTCTATGTGCAGGCACTATGAAGACACCAGAAATACTGAGACAGTGAGGGCCAGGTCTTATAAATGGCCATTTTCTCTTTTTTCTTTACATGATCTTCCTCCATGCATATCTGTGTCCTAATCTCTTCTTTACAGGAGGGCAGTTAGATTGGATTAGAGCTCATCCTAAAGATTTCATTTTAACTTAACCACCTCTGTAAAAACCTTATCTCCAAATACAGTTATATTTTGGTGTACTGGGAGTTAGAACGTCAACATGCAAATTTTCACAGTTCTATCACCTCTGAAGTCTTATATTCTGATACACCAAACTCTCACCATAAATTTCTGTCTCTTCAGTTCTATCCCTAAACCTTATGCAGATCTCCAGTGTTGGACTTCTTGTTTTTCAGAATCATCATTCCTTCATAGCTTTACATATTTTCCATCCAACCAAATCTTCATTATAACTTTAACCATTGTAAAGCCAGTAGCCTTAACATTAAGCTCCAAAGTCCAACCATCTACCCTATGAATCATTCACTGAGCCACAAACTGGCCTGAAGAAATCACCCAAATATGAAAGTTAGTGCCACTGTGACCTCATGGTTTAAAGCCTCGGTTGACTTGGGTTCATAGTGTTGTTTAACGATCTTCTTATTCATTAGATCTCTTATCTGCTCCCTGTCACAACCCTCTGTAAACACTCAAAGTCCCTTCTATGACAAGGTACAACTTCACCTCTTCAAAAGGGAAATGAGCTATTGAGTTCCTTAACTTTCTTTCCGTGTGTGTATATTTCACATATTACAAATATTTATTCCTGTTAATAAAATTCATTTATTTACATTTACCCTTATCTCTTATCTCTAAATTCAAAAGAAGACTATACCCTTCCCTTTAAAGCAAATATCCAATCCCCCCCATTCTTCTTTTTTTTTCTTTTTATGAGCCAGTGCCCTGGGTAGAGCGCAGTGGTGTCATCGTATAACAGCTCACTGTAACCCCAAACTCCTGGGGTTAAGTGATCCTTCTGCCTCAGCCTACTGAGTAGCTGGGACTACAGGCACCCACTACCACACCTCGGTAGCGGGGTCTCACTCTTGTTCAGGCTGGTCTCGAACTCCTGAACGCAAGTGATTCTCCCGCCTCGGCCTCCCAAAGTGCTAGTATTGCAGGCGTGAGCCACTGCAACTTGCCTAATCCTCTGCTATTCTTTATTTATTCTTAGCTTTATCCTTAACTTTATCAATTTATGACTTCTTTACCTTTTGTTTCTCTACTGGTTCTTTCTTACCTGTATAGAAAGTTATATAGTAGTATATGAGTATACTCAAGTAGTATACTCATGTGTCACTTAAAGACAGGGCTGTGTTCTGCAAAGCGTGTCATTAGGTGATTTTGTCTTTAGGTGACTTTGTCATTGTGTGAACATCATAGAGTGTACTTACATAAACTTGGATGGTATAGCCTACTGCACACCTACACAATATCAAAAAAGATACACACTTACCATGAATGGATCGCAAGTTGCTCTGGGTGAGTCAGTGAGTGAGTGGTGAGCGAAAGCAAAGGCCTAGCACATTATACTACTGTAGACTTTATAAACACTGTACTCTTAGGCTACACTAAATTTATAAAAAGTATTTTTCTTTATTCAATAATAAATTAACCTTAGCTTACTCTAACTTTTTTATGTTATCAACTTTTTAATACTGTAAAACTTTTGACTGTTTTATAATAACACAGCTTAAAACACAAACATATTGCACAGCTGTACAAAGGCATTTTCTTTATATCCTTATTCTATTAGCTTTTTTCTAATTTTTTTTTTTTTTTTTTTTTTTTTTTTTTTTTTTTTTTTTTTTTTTTTTTTTTTTTTTTTTTTGAGACAGAGTCTCACTCTTTTGCCCGTGCTAGAGTGCTGTGGCGTCAGCCTAGCTCACAGCAACCTCAAACTCCTGGGCTCAAGCGATCCTTCTGCCTCAGCCTCCCAAGTAGCTGGGACTACAGGCATGTGCTACCATTCCCGGCTAATTGTTTCTATATATTTTTAGTTGTCCGATTAATTTCTTTCTAATTTTTAGTAGAGGCAGGGTCTTGCTCTTGCTCAGGCTGGTCTCGAACTCCTGAGCTCAAACGATCCACCTGCCTCGGCCTCCCAGAGTGCTAGGATTACAGGCGTGAGCCACCACACCCAGCTGCTTTTTTCTATTTTAAAAATTTTAAATTTATTTTTTATTTTTTAAACTTTTTGATAAAAACTAAGACATAAACACATATATCAGCCCAGGCTTACGCAATGTCAGGATCATCAATATCACTGTCTTCCACCTCCACATCCTGTCCCACTGGAAGGTCTTCGGGGCAGTGGCACACATGCAGCTGTCATCTCCCAGGGTAATGTACCTTCTTCTGGAACCTCCTGAGGGACTTGCCTGAGGTCATTTTACAGATAAATTAAAATACATATATGTATATATGTAGAAGGAGTACACTATAAAATAGCAATAAAAAGTGTAGTATAGTAAATACACAAACCAGTAACTTAGTCATTTATTAGCATTATCAAGTATTGTGTACATAATTATACATGGTATACTTTTATGACTGGTAGCACAGTGGGTCTGTTTACATCAGCATCACCACAAACACATAAGTAACGTGTTGTGCTACAATGGTGTGATGGCTATAACATCACTAAGTGATAGAAATGTTTCAGCTTTATTATAATCTTATGGGACCACCACTGTGTATGTGGTCCCTTAACCAAAATATTGTTATGCAGTGTATAACACAAACTTCAACAAGTGTAAAACTTCTCATTCTTTTGTATTTATTACCTAAAAACATAAAAATTCATATTCTTTCATCTTTATTTTCTGAGTTTTTAGGTCCAAGTTTATCACAAAAGCAGCCTTTGTTTTTTGTCCCCTTTTCCTCACTTTTTAAATACTTTTCCACTCATATCTTCTGATTTCTGTTCCCATCGTCCCACTGAACTTGATTTTGCCAAATTATGATACCATTGATGACTTTGAGGCTAAAAATAATGAACATTTTTCCAATTCCTTACCTTAAATGTCTTTCCTAGACTTTGCCCAACTCCTATTTAAACTTTGAGTCTCAGCTTAAGGACCATGAAAAACTTCTGTTACTTCCTTGCTAAATTAATTCTTAGTCTGTCTCTCCAAATATCCTATGCATATTTGTGTCATTATACAGTGTCATCTTTAACTTTGTAAGCTCTTTGTTCGGAGCTTGGAACAATGCTTGTTGAATAGCAAGAGTTAAGTGAATACTTGCTAAATAATAAAAGCTCCATATTTTCACTTCAGGAAAGCATGATTTAAGCATTTCATAACACATATGTATATAAATAAATACACAAATAAGCATATGCACACACGTCATTATACATTATATATTATATAATGTGTGTGTATATATATGTATTACATATATAATTTTTTTGCTATTTATGCAAAGAAATATATAGGAGGCATCACGTGTCTAAAATGCTCCCCAAATTAGAATCAATTGGTCATTTTAAATTTCTTTGTAATTTAATTCTATGCTGTAAATAACTGAACAATAATATTTTAAAACAGCTGTATCATAAATCTCATTTTAGCTTCAAGTGAGAGTTTGCATGGGAAACAATAAATACACTATAATAGTGCATGGGAAACAATAGCAGTAAAATGGGCAAAGGTAGCAGAAGATTGGCAATTTGGACAAGCTGTGGTTTTTCTATTCTCCAATACATGACATTATGACAAAGAGCATGACTAAGCATGCATAAAGGAAGGACTGTGAATATTAGGTTATTTATCATAAAAGTCAATCCTTACGATTGCTTTTCTTAATAAAATGTTTAGTAATATAATGAAATATGAATAAATACAAAACGAATGTTCCATTTCAAAGAATGTTTATAGGGCTTATGGGAAAAATTTAACAGATAGACATAATTAATGTGATAGCCTTTGAATAACTTAAACTTGGATATAGCAGATAATTGTAGGGAAAATGTTTTAGCTCAGTTGTGGTTTATGTATCAAATGGGGCTTGGAGAAATGAATACTTCACAGTGGAGAGGGAAAACGAGACTCTGACCGTGATTAAATAGGTATAAAAGTGAATCCAACCAGCTATCTTCTCCATAAAAATATTTATTTTAATACTGTAAGTAAAGAGTTAAGAGATTTTAAATTCAGTCATTCTTTATTATGTACATCCTTAAGTATGGCACATTTTTTCCTGCTTCTTAGAAGCATTATCTTTAATTTGCCATGATGTCTGTAATTTTTAATTTTGTAAAAATTAATTTGGGTTGTAACTAATATAACTAGGAAATACAAACATATTTTAAATAGCAATGTAATTTTGTGGTTTTTCGAGAGAAACCCAAGGTATAATGTGGACAATCTTATTGTTACTCATAAGATCTTAGTGAAACAGAAGATCATAGGGAAACGGGGGAGCAGAATAGTGACAAAATTTTCTTGAAGCCAACTAGGATCAGCGTCACGAGCTGATGGAAAGCCATCATTCAGGACTTGTCGGTAACAAGCAAGCTTCACAAGCTTAATGGTTTTGCACTGGTGGCCATGAGCACATTTTAATCATTTGGATTAAACTTGGTTGCTTCCTTAGTGGTAGATTAATCCCGTGGCAGGGTGGCAACCTCCGATGTCTCCTCTTATTTACTATTCTAGGAGTTGGGAATTTTGTGAGGAAACTATATTTTGGAGCTCAGCTTCTCTTTTCTGGGCTATTTTCTGTTTCAACTTGCCTGTAGTAAATACCGAAGAATCCTTCCTATTATCAGAAAACGACTAAATTCTTCATGAAACGGAAGCTTAAAAAAAATTATAAAATGTTCAAATAAATTTATTCCCTGCTCTATCTCTTAGGTATGCATGTTCCTTATTTTTTAGCCTGCTCTCGTCAATCTTTATTTTAATCCTGACAGAAGTTTTTCCTTTGGCTTAAGCAATGAGATGGAGGTTATGGGGCAGGAATTGGTGAGAAAGGCCTGTCTTCTATAACTTTATAGATTCCAGTCTTTAAAGTCCCTCATATTTGACATAAACAATGAAGCATTCTTTAGGACAGCAACTTCCCATCTGGAGTTTTACAAGAAGGAACCTTGATGTAATTTCAAGAGAATGGGCTTGACATTATGTTACTTGTATTGTGCAAATAGTTTACAATAATCTCACTAGTATTTAACACCCTACACAAAACCCCTGAGAGGTTGGTACCAATAGTGTCTCCATAAAACAATTGGAGTAGCTGAGTCTGAGCGGCATATATGAACTAGTTCATTGTTTCTTAGCTCTTCAGCAGCAGAATTGGTACTCAAACCTCAGTTAGCTTGCTTTCTAAAATCACACCTGTTTCCAACATCTGGATGTCCATGTACTTTCTCAGATTTCAGAAGCTTTCAGTCAGTATTATTTTGTTTTTAAATAAGGTTTCTGGTTCTTTTTATTTCTCTTCTCCTTCTGAAACTCCCATAATATGTATATTGGTTGGTTTGATGGTGTCCCTAAAGTCCCTTAAGATATTTTTTCATCTTTCTTAAAATTTGACTGAATGATTTTCAGTGACCTGTCTTTGAGTTCATTGATCCTTTTTTCTCCTTGATCTAATCTGCATTTGAACCCTCTTTTTGAATCTAATTCTTTTATTTGGAACATATTTCCTCATTTCTTCATTTTTCTTAACTTTCTGTGTTGGTGTCTGTGCATTAGATAAAACATCCACTTTTTCCAGTTTTCACAGTTCTTGTACAGGGGAAGACCCTGACCAATCAGCCTGGCCAGAGATCCTGGGTACCTCTTAAAACTTTATGCTAGCCCAAACTATCATTGCTCTTTGCAGCCCCCATGTGTCGAGTATGCTAGGTCCCATCAGCTCTCAGAGACAGGCAAGATAGAAGTCAGATCCTTGGGTAGCAGCCAGAAAAGTTGGGATGGTAAATGTGTGGTCCAAAGCCTTTGCTCCTCAGAGAGAAGCTGGGATTTAGGAATTCCCTTCTGATCATATGACACTGTGGCAGGAACAGGGATTATGGTGAGAGTATTTCTCAGCTTTTCTTATCAGTTTCAGGATGGGTAATTCTGCACTCACATGGGGTTCAGGAGCTTCTACCTCTAACAAGTTGCTGGGTTTCTTGCAATGGGAATTGATCTGTGTGATGTGATGAGTCAATATGTCTATGGGGGTGGGGAGGAAGGAGAATCTAGAGCCTTCTATTTCATTGTCTTACTAATGTTACTGTCACATCTATTTTTAATTGCCATGCCATACTGCATGTTAGCATTCACTGAGTTGATTCAAACTTTAACTCATTTGATCACTAATCCAAATTCACTACTGGGTTAAGCAAAGCAACTGAATTCTTGAGTTTCAATTTTTCTAGTCTGGAAAATGTATATAATGGAATATACACATAGGGTTGTTTTTAGGGTTAAAGTTGTTAATAGATATGAATAGGTAGCTCATTTTCTGGAAAAAAGTTCATGCTCAAGAAATTTTAATTCTCTTCCTCTCTTGCCACTTACCTGTCCAATCTGTAACACATATTAGCTCAAATATTGTGCAACTCAAAGCAGACAAACCAGTTATGGTCATGACTAATCTTTATTCCTCCATTTAAAAAGATTCAAAAAAAATTATTGAGGATTTTTGTACAAAGAAATCTTTGGCATGCAAAGTGTTGTGAAATCATAGAGAAGGAATGACCTTTTATACCTGGTGCTAGGAGGCAAAGAAAGAAATTTGTGAAGGTCTCATGGAGCAGATGACACTTTGGACTGAGTCTTAAAGAACAAGTGCAAAAAGAAAAAGTGGAAAAGGAAGCAACTGCATTGTATGCCATGGAAACTGCAGGAAGAAAGGCAAACAATATACTGTGGATTGGTGCATCAGAGGAACAGCTAGTACCTAGGGGTGGTTTCAAGGTAAGAGGCAGGGAGGAATGTAGCAAAAAATGTAGTCTTATGGCAGGAGAGAACCTCATTTCTGAACATTTTTTTTTCCAGTTCGTGGTACATTATTTATTTATTTTTTTATTCCAGGGTATTGTGAGGGTACAAACATTATAGTTACATTTTATGTCTTTGCCTCACCCAAGTGCAGGTTAAAGGCATGCCCTTCCCTCCCTTTAGTCCTCCTCATGTCCTTCAGCTGTAGATTTGCCCCCCTCCATGCCCCTAATCCCTAGAGAGTATTTCTGCCATGTGATCAACCTAGTGTTGATCAGTTAGTACCAATTTGATGGCGAGTACAAGTGGATCCCATTCTTCTGCTCTTGTGGTGCCTCACTTTGGATAATGGGCTTAAGTTTAATCCAGGAAAGTATAAGAGGTGCTAGATCACTGTCGTTTCTTATGATTGAGTGATATTCTACTGTAAACATATACCAAATTTTAATAATCCCCTCATGGATTGACGGGCACTTGGGTTGTTTCCACATCCTTGCAATAGTGAATTGTGCTGCCATAAACATTCGGGTGCAGATGTCTTTATCATAGAATGTTTTGTGCTCTTTTGGGTAGATGCCTAATAGTGCTATTGCTGGATCAAATGGTATTTCTATTTTTAGCTCTCTGAGGTATCTCCAAATTATTTTCCACAGATTTGCAGTCCCACCAGCAGTGTAAGAGTGTTCCTACTCTCCACATCCTTGCCAGCATTTGTTGTTTTGGGATTTTTTGATAGAGGCCAATCTCACTGGGGTTAGGTGATATCTCATTGTGGTTTTGATTTGCATTTCTCTAATGATTAGAGATGTTGAGCACTTTTTTTTATATGTTTGCTGGCCATTATTCTGTCTTTGTTTGAAAAGTTTCTGTTCATTTCCTTTGCCCATTTGTTGATGGGGTTGTTTGATTTTTTTCTTGTTGATTTTTTTGAGTTCTAGGTAGATTCTGGTTATCAGCCCTTTATCAGATGTGTAGAGAGCAAATATTTTTTCCCATTCTGTGGGCTGTCTATTCACTCTAATGATAGTTTCCTTGGCAGTGCAGAAGCTTTTTAATTTGATTAGATCCCACTTATTTATTTTTGTTGCTGCGGTGATTGCTTTGGGGTTCTTCTTCAAGAAATCCTTGCCTAGGCTGATGTCTGAAAGGGTCTTCCCAACATCTTCATTTAGAAATCTTAAGGTTTCATGCCTTAGGTTTAAGTCTGTTATCCATTTTGAATTGATTTTTGTGAGAGGTGAGAGCTGGGGGTCCATCAATACACACAAATCTGTGGCATTCATATATGCCAACAACAGTCAAGCCGAAGATCAAATCAAAAATGCAATTCCTTTTACAATAGCCTCAAAAAAAATTAAATATCTAGGAATATATTTAACAAAAGTTGTAAGAGACTTACATAGGGAGAACTACGAAACACTAAAAAAAGAAATTGTAGAAGATGTAAACAGATGGAAAAACCTACTTTGCTCATGGATTGGTAGAATCAATATCATTAAAATGTCCATACTACCTAAAGTGATCTACAGAATTAATGTGACCCCTATCGAAATCCCATTATCATTCTTCACAGATCTGGAAAAAATAATTCTATGCTTTGTATGGAACCAGAAAAGACCTCATATAGTCAAACCAATCTTAAGTAAAAAGAACAAACTGGGAGGTATCAGTCTACCAGACTTTAAACTGTACTACCAGGCTATAGTAACTAAAACAGCTTGGTACTGGCACAAGAACAGAGACATTGACCTCTGGAACAGGACTGAGAATCCAGAGATGAAACTATCTGCATGTGGTAATCTAATCTTTGACAAAGCTGACAAAAACATACACTGGGGAAAAAAATCTCGTTTCAATACATGATGCTGGGAAAACTGCATTTCTGAACATCTTGATGGCTTTGAAAACTAGTGTTCCTTCTTTTATTTAGATTATACTGCATAGCCAGTAAATATTTTCCATCTTGATTGCTTGTGAGTAGCAAAACTGTTCTGAATTGTTTTAGCCTTGATCTTATCTATTATGAAGAAATCATTTGTTTCATTAAATGTAGCATTGCCTAAATTTATTATATAATACCAATGATCCAAAAGACAATGTATGTTGAATAATACTTAGCTTTTTTTTTTTTTTTTTTTTTTTAAACCTGGCTGGGTAAGGCCTTGTAGAAGTCATTTGCTGTTTCTGGAACCAACAGATTTAACAATGTTGTAGGTATTATTCCACTCTCTTTTAAAGTTTGACCATATCAGCCTTATAAATACAGTATAAAGAGAACTCTTAGAAGAAATTTGGTAAAATTCTCCATTTCATAATACTTGAAAACTGCTTAGTTTGACCAATTTATCAAATACCCCTGAAAAAGACTTGCTGACACTGAGAAATGCTTTTCAATCATTTAACTGTCATAGTTTATGAAGCTATATGTGAATCAAATACTTTAAAATATTTATTAACTCTAAATATCAGTATACCTTCTCAAGATTTCTCACCTGAGTTAAATGGAACATGGGGTGCTCGGGTTCATAAGGATACATATCTAAACTAAAACCTTAAAGGGAGAGAATAAAAAGTAGATACTCAGGGTAATTTCATTTATCTAGGGCAAATATTGTGTTATATAACTAATTAAAATAGTTCATAGATGTTGCATTTCACTAAAAGCAAATGTAATTTTTTTTCCTTTGTTGAAATAAAAGCAGACTCTGAAGTCTGCTCTCTGTTCTTCAAGCATTTGTAGCTCAGGATGTTTAAATGATGCTCTTTAGAGGGGTCCAGCCTCTTCTGCTGAAGAAATTTGAAATCAAACAAGTGACTATTAATTCAAGTGCTCAATTTACAGCTTGATTTCATATAGACAATGAATTTTCTAGGACACAAAATAATCAATTTTATATAGCTTTGCTTTATGCAGTATTTATTCTTTTAATCATCAAGTTTATGCTGATGAATTCATTTTGTGGGAGTGGGTACTCCTTGATGCTCTATTTTCTTCCTGTTTATTGTCCTGGTGCTAAAAGAGCAGTTGACTATTTATTAAATGTCTCATAAGTGTATTGGAGTGATTATGAACTTATGTTACTCTCATAAGCACATCAATTATTAATAAAAATTATGGTTTTTGTAGTTTGGTTCTCACTTTGTAATATGTATCCATTTTTAGTCTTATATATATATACACACATGCATACATAATGCACTTTTCTCTAGCCTATCTCTATACCCAAACTCTTCCCATGATCAATTAAACTATTTTATCTGTGTTACAGTGAAGAGATGAAAAAATGATTTTTAGATTAAAGATAGTCAATCCATGAAAACATAATGCTAATATATATTATCTAACATTCCCTTAGTTGCCCCTTATTTGTAAAACAAATCCTGGCCTACAAAATGTATTTTAAGATGATAAAGAGCATAGAGAAATATTTGGAAAGATGCACACCAAATTCTTATTATACTGATTATGTCTGAGGAATGGAAGTGGAGGCTGATGACGGGAAAATTCATTATTAGTTTTTATTTTCTATGTTCATACCTACTTTTAGAATGAAAAAAGGCATTATAATGTGGTAGGGTTAATATTTATACAAGTATAAATTGTAAGAATTGTGTATACTGAAAACTGTAAAATGGTAATGAAAGAAATTGAAGAAGACACAAATAAATGTAAAGATGCCCTGTGTTCATGTATTAGAAGAATTAATATTGTTAAAATGTCCATAATAACCAAAGCAATCTACAGATTCAATGTAATTCCTTGGGGGCCAGCAGTGGATGTGGGGTGCCTGATTTGGGACCTTCCTGCCCACCGTCATTTTGTGGAGCCACACACCAGAGGGACAGACAAGCAGGCTGGACACCATGGCCCCCACAGTTGAGTGAGTTACTGGGGACTAAAGGGGGAGGTCTGGAAGCTGGACTCAGTGGGGAGGAAGCCCATGTGAACAGAACTTATGGGAAAGCACAGCGGGGGGAATGAGATGAGGCAAGCTGGGAGAGCACTCATCCTCCCTGACAGGAAACCTGTCCTGTTGGATTAAGGTGGATCATCTGGTGAGGAACAGCCTGGCCCTGGGAGTCAAAGCAACCAGGCATGGCAAAATAAGGCAGTCAGGCTGACTTCACCAAGAGACTCCTGGAATTGATAAATATAGCAAAGTCTCAGGGAACAAAATAAATGTACAAAAATCAGTAGCATTCCTATACACCAATAACAGTCAAGCTGAGAGTCAAATCAAAGACTCAATACCATACTCAGTAGCTCCAAAGGAAATAAAATACCTAGGAATATACTTAACCAAGGAAGTTAAAGATCTGTAAAAGAGAACTATCATACACTCAGAAAAGAAATTGCAGATGATACAAACAACTGGAAAAACATATCATGCTCATGGATTGGCAGAATCAACATTGTTAATATGTCCATACTACCCAAAATAATTACAGATTTAAGCAATCCTCATCAAAATACCAATGTCAAATTTCACAGATTTAGAAAAAATAACTCTAAACTTCATTTGGAAATAGAAAAGAGCCCAAATTTCCAAAATGATCTTACACAGAAGGAAAAAATCTGGAGACATCACATTACCAGACTTCAAACTATACTACAAGGCTATAGTAATCAAAACAGCATGGTACTGGCACAAAAATAGAGACATAGACCAATGGAACAGAACAGCAAACTCAGATATAAAACCATCCACGTATAGCCAACTGATCTTTGACAAAGGAGACAACAATATACACTGGAGAAAAGAAGCCCTATTCAATAAAGGGTGCTAGGAACATTGGATAGTCACATGCAGGAGAATGAAACATGATCCATATCACTCACCACTCACAAAAATTAATTCAAGATGGATAAAAGACTTAAATGTAAGGCATGAAATCATATAAATTCTAGAAGAAAATTTGGAAAAATTCTTCTAGGTATAAACCTAGGCAAAGAATTTATGAAGAAGTCCCTAGGAGCAATGACAGCAACAACAAAAATAAATAAATGGGACTTGATTAAGTTAAAATGCTTCTGCAAAGCCACAGAAATAATCAATAGAACAAATAGCTTACAGAATGGGAGAAAATACTCGCAAGCTGTGCATCCAATAACAGGCTAATAAGCAGAATCCACAAAGAAGTCAAGCAAATCAGCAAGTAAAATCAAATCACCTGATCAAAAAGTGGGCAAAAGACATGAACAGAAGCTTTTCAAAAGAAGATAGACACATGGCCAACAAACATATGAAAAAATGCTCAATGTCACTAAGCGTCAGGGCAATGCAAATTAAACCACATTGAGATGTCACTTTACCCCTATTAGAATGGCTTTTATCAAAAAGTCCAAAAATAGTAGCTGCTGGTGTGGATGCAGAGAGAAAGGAATGCTTATACACTGTTGGTGGGACTCCAAATTAGTACAAACTCTATGGGAAACAGTATGGAGATACCTCAAAGAACTAAAAGTAGACCTACCAGTTGATCTTGCAATGTCACTATTGGGCATTTACCAAACGAAAAGAAGTCATTTTATCAATAAGACACCTGCACTTGAATGTTTATTGCAGCACAATTCATAATTACAATGATGTGCAATCAACCCAAATGCCCATCAATTCATGAGTGGATTATCAAAGTGTGCTATCTGTATACCATGGAATACTACTCAGCCACGAATAAGAATGACTTAATGTTTTTGCAATAATTTTGTGTAACTGGAGACCATTATCCTAAGTGAAGTATCTAAAGAATGGGAAAACAAACACCACATTTACTCACTATTAAATTAGAACTAACTGGTGAAGACACATATGCACAGAGGGGAGTAAAACTCAATGGAAGTCAAGCAGGCACTGTGGGGGAGGTGGGTATGGGTACAATGAACACTATCTGGGTGATGGGCACACTTATAACCATGACTCAAGTATTATAAAAGTGATCAACGTAACCAAAAATATTTGTGTCCCCATAATACTTTGACATAAAACAATGCTAAATATATAAATTTAAGCATTTGTAAATTAAATTTAAACTATGTCTGGAAAATGGTTGGTCAAATGGGAATTTTGAAATTAGAAAAATTCTTGGATTTCAGTATGAATTAATGATTTAATCAGATTAGTGAGCATTGGAATCTTACACATACTACATAGTTACATGCAATAAAAATTAAAGTTAAAAAAGAATCTGTAGTATAAATAAGCCTATATGTCCTTGACAAAGCAAAAGAAAAAAAAGTAATTGCTTCATTTGTACTTGATATGGTTCATAGAAGGCTTAAGACTATGTCTTTTTCTTATAGTACTTCACCTTTTCTGAAGACCGTCAGGTGCCACTAGCGCCTATTGTTGTGGTATGGTTTATCTAGCTGATAGTGATATGTTTATCATATGTTAGTGATATGTTTATCTAGCTGGGTAAAAGCAGTATCAGAATAATCAAAGACTCATTTAAAGAAAACCACCTTAAGTATCACATTAACTACTTAATTAGTTAAATCTAGAGATATGAGTAATGATAAAGTGGATGTTGGAATCAAGAATGCTTATTGTTAATAATTAAATTAGCCATATTAGCCATCCTGACCATCCATGATTTAAAAGTCACATTATGGTTCTCCAGAGCAGTTGCTGAGGCAATGAGTCTAGTCTGGGTCTTTTTGTTTTCACTGGGCATTTGCTTTTAAATATCATAGCATTTACAGCAGGGAGTGCTTCCTAGTGTAATATATGGAGAAAGTAATAGATGATTGCAGGATTAACGGCTAGAAAAAATTAAAATGACACTACTAAACTCTGTCTTTTCAGGGAGAGAACTTCAATTAAGCCACATTTCTTTTCCATTATCACTCTACTGCCAATTAAAGTCTGATGTATTTTGTCAGTTTTATACAGATGAAGCTTTTAGTCTTTAATATACTCGAGAATTTACATTTTGGCAGAAATATAAAGGGCTCTGTCATTTAACTTTTATATGCCTATAAAAGACTCCACTCCTTCCTTCCCTTTCCTACTTTGCAGCTTCTCTCATTGTCACCAAAGATATCAAAAAAATGCCTTTTATTGTCATAGCAATGTGAAGCTTGTTAACATTTAGCATTTACTTTTTCTTATAATGAAATTACGTAAGGAAGAAAAATTCAGAATAGTTAAACAGAGAGTACATAGCATACCGATCAGATTCTAATTTACATACCCTTTTAAGCATCACAGTTTTGTGTGGGTCAAGAGTAAGGCAAAGTTGCCTTCAGTCTATACTCTTCGATGCACTGGAAACGTAGGATAGATACATTATTGGGGACCAGTATATTCGTTTAATATTTATCTACAATACTGGTAGAACAGCTTTTAGTGGAATAAAAATAGTAGTGGAAATATGAAGAGAGACCTCTTTTGGAATTATGCATAGATTTAACCTAATTTCGGAAAATTGGTAGTAGAGAGGTAGCATAGCATGGCATGACTACCCAGGTAGTCCTGGGTTTGAATCTCAGCTCTATATCCTACTAAACTGGAGGTGTTATTTATTCTCTACAAGCATCCATTTCCTTATCTTTTATATGAGGTTAATAATATGTAGTCAGGATTTTCTTCAAAAATTAGAAGGAATTCTTAGAAAGCACCAATCACAGTGTGGAACAAATATCAGATATTCTGTGAGTGCTAATTGTTAATGTTGACATTACGTCTTTCTATTGTTTTATTAGTTGAGTTATTCCTAGTATCAGGTGTTTCCCCCCTTATTCCTAGAGGAAGAAGCATGTGGGTTTTCATAAAGACATTTCTGCTGATCTTCATATCAAAATTTTAAGCTACTTATTAAGGAAGATCCTGGAAAAAATAAAGCATTATAAAACCAAAGATAAATGATTATTTACGTCTCTATTTTGCTTGTACCATGATATCATTCTCTCCTCAAGTCGATGATGTAGATAATAAAAAATGTACTATGAAAAAAGACAAAATAGAGTACATCAATTCTATATTCAGTTTTTGAAGAGAATGGTAGAAGTGAAATCTATGAATGTATTACCTTAATATTTGAAAATGAACTATTTAATATTTAATCCTTCTGTTAATAAAACAGATACAAATCATTGAAACTGCTTATAGGTGTGTGGTCTTTTTATTTGTTGCTTGCTTTCCTGTTATTGTTTTCAAATGAAAACCTTTGTATATAAAAGTTAGTCACAGAATATTATAGTTTTGGCATACCACAAACATTGGATATTACTTAGTTCTTTGGTAAATGTTGTAAATGCTCCTGTCACCACAGATTATTCATTCATTTATTTACATTAGCACACTTTTTTTTTTTTTCTGAGACAGAGTCTCGCTCTGTTGCCTGGGCTAGAGTGCCATGGCATCAGCCTAGCTCACAGCAACCTCAAACTCCTGGGCTTAAACGATCCTTCTGATCTCAGCCTCCCGAGTAGCTGGGACTACAGGCATGTACCACCATGCCTGTCTAATTTTTTCTATATATTTTTACTTGTCCAGATAATTTCTTTCTATTTTTTGTAGAGACAGGGTCTTGCTCTTGCTCAGGCTGGTCTCGAACTCCTGAGCTCAAACGACCCGCCTGCCTCGGCCTCCCAGAGTGCTAGGATTACAGGCGTGAGCCACCGCGCCTGGCCAGCACACATTTTTATTAACCACCTCATTTAAAAAGAATCCCTCTCTTGAACACACATTTTCCTCCAGCTATGGTCCTATCTCTGTATTTCTCCATAGCCAAATTCATCGGAATAGTTGGTCAATACTCAATATCTCCACTTTCTCTCCTTCTGTTCCTCCCTAACCCCTGCCTAATTACATTTTGGCCCTGCATCTCCACCAAAATAGCTCTTATAAACATCATCAATGACCTCCATGTTGCCAAATTAAATGGTTGTTTCTTGGTCTTCCTGTTACTTAACCTGTCAACTTCATTTGACATGGTGATCGCTCTCTCCTGCTTAGAATGCTTTCTTCCGTTAACTCTCAGGATTATCACTCTCTCTTATCTCCATTTCACCAGCCATGTCTTTTCAGTCGCCTTTGCTCATTCCTCTGCATCTGCCCAAATGAGAGCTCAGTCCCTGGGCACCATCTCTTTTTTTCTTTCTACTCCTTCCCTGGACAATTTCCTCTAGGATTGCTGATGACTCTCTAATGAATATCTCTACCCTGAATCCCCCACCAAACTGCAGCTTTGTTTACACAACTGATTAATTGATGCCATCACTTGAATTACTATTAGATGCCCCATTTTACCTTCCATGCTTCCTCTTTCTTTTGCAGTATTCACTATTTTAGTGATGGGAATTCCATCCTTCCAGTTACTCAGTCAAAAAACTTGAGGACCCTTGATTTTTGTCTCTCACACCTCATACCCCATCTATCAATAAATTCTGTTCATCCTACCTTCAAAATACATACAGAATCTGGCCTCTCCTTGCAATTTGGAGTCAGGTCTAAACCATCATCGCCTCTTGTCCTGTGCATTGTGAAAACCTAACTGGTTTCTCTGCTTCCACAGCTGCTACTCTTACCACGCAAATCTGGTTAGATGCTTTCCCCAAACCCTCCTTTGGTTCTCCTTCTCGTGTAGCAGAATATCTAAAGGCCGTATAATGTCTCCAAGGCTCCAGATGATAGGCACACTCCCAGTGGTCCCTCGGACCTCATTTCCTCTGCTTTGCTCACCCTGCTCCAGCCTCACTAGCTTCCTGACTATTCCTCACATAAGCCAAGCAGCCAAGCACCTCACAACCTGAGGGCCATACCAACGTGCTCTTCCCATCTCCTGCAACTCCCTGTCCTCCAACTCACCTTGCCCACTCCTGCATTTCTTTCAGGTCTCTGAGGCTTTCCTTGACACCTTGGAAGATAACATCACAGCCCAACTTAACGCATCCTGTTGCCCTCATTCTGATTTCTTTTTATTCCATGGCACTCATTACCATCTGATATATGTAAATTATTTATTTTTTAAAATTTTATGCCCACTCCATTATGATGTAAGTTCTTGGAAAGCTTAGGCTTTATCTGTATTATTGTATCCCAGTGCCTAGAACAAAGTCTGGTAAATACTAGGCACTCAATGCTGTTTCTTGAATGAATAAATGATTAAATAAATAAAAGATATATTATTATTATCACTTATGTGAGAGGACCTAATCCAAACTTAGAGGATCTGGAAAGATTTTTTAAAAAATAACTTCTAAGCTGAAACCTGAAAGATGAGTAGTTGTTAACCAGCTGAAGAAGAAGAAGGAAAAGAGTGCTTCAGATGAAGAAAAATGAATGTGCTAGAAAGAATGGCATGCTTGAGGAATTAAAGTTTGAGGAATTAAGGTTCTTGCAGTAGCCTGTGCATATTTTCCTTATACAAAATTTACAAAATTATGGAGGACTATTTCTTTGTAGAATAGTGATGAATTATGATTTGCTTGGAATAAACTCTCAAAAATTCACTAAGCTCTTAATTCGTGCAATTGTATAATTGAAAAATAAAAATTACACATACTGTGTACAATGTGATGTTTTGATATATATAAAAATATATACATTGTGAAAGAATTAAATCAAGCTAATTAACATATCCATCACCTCGCATACTTATCCTTTTTTTGTGGTGAGAACATTAAGATGTAATCTTTGGGCAATTTTCAAGTATACAATACATTATTACTAACTATAGTTACCATGTTATACAAAAGATCTCCAGAACTTATTCAACCTGTCTGACTGAATCTGAATCTTTGTAACCTTTAACTAACATCACCCCATTCCCCACTCATACCTGCCTCAGCCCTTGGCAACCACTGTTCTGCTCTCTGCTTTTATGAGTTGGACATTTTTTAGATTCTATATATAAGTGAGATCATGCAGTATCTGCCTTTTTGTGCCTGTCTTATTTCACTTAGCACAATGTCCTCCAGGTTGATCCACGTTGTCATAAACGACAGGATTTTTTCTTTTTTTTTAAGGCTGAATTCCTTTGCATTTCATTGTATGTATTAATATACATACCAGATTTCTTTATCTATTCATCAATGGAATCCTTAATGAATTTATATGATAAAAATAATTGCATATTGTATTATTCCTGTCTTAAATATTTTGGAATTACTGAATATAAAAAGGGTCTGGAAAGTCCAATCGTCTTCCTGATTTGGCTAACAGTGTGTTTCTGCAATTTGAATAAAAAACAACAATGTAATCTGAATACTGGCAGGTGCCATTTATTAAGCTGTGTGTGGCAAGCATTGTGCTAAGTACTTCGCATGCACATTATTCATTTAATTTTTATTACAATCCTAAAGTTGTAAGTACTATTATTATTTCTATTTTTTAAGGCTGAAGGAACTGAGGCTCAAAGAGACTAGGTAACTTGCCTAATGTTACACAATAAATAAATAGTGATCCAGGGTAAAATTTCCAATTTTCTGTTCCTCTAAAGCCTGTGCTCTTCCCTTGAGCCTGTTGCCTTTCTGTCTTTGCGACTTCTGGGCTTTTTTTCCGAAGGCTTGCACTAATATGAATTTGCCGACAGCTCTAAAGAGAAATCTGGAACTTTCCACACATCCATCAGGTTTTGTAATAAGTGTCTTCTTAATGTTTCTAATTATAACTCATCTCACAAGAGTACTCAATAATGTTTTTTATTGAGTTTTGTGCCCTTCACAGATTTATGAGTTCATATCAAGTTCCTCAATTGCTGCATAGTTAAGCAATACTAATTTTATTCCTTTAATCTGACGAATGCATAATGTGGAAATCAGCAATGGTGTAGGGACCCTTAACTTGCAGTATTTCCTGTGTTCATTCTTTTAAGTTTCCAACTCTTACATTTTCATTGCATTTAATATGCATCATAAAAGTATCTCTGGCAAGTTCATTACATATGCTCTTTGCAGTTAGAGCCTTTGGAATTGCTGTTAGGCACAGTGGAAATAATTAAGAGTTTAGGTCTATGCTGATTTTAGAACAAATAACTGCAGTCAGTTTTTTAAATAACTTAATCACTGTAAATCAGTGTAGTAATATATACTCTATAGCAATGCAGTTGGTGGGTAACAACTGTCCACTCAGCACGTATTTCCCTTTCTTTTGGGAAAAAATAAATTAACGCTTTTCACAGCTCAAAGCTGGTACAGATAAACTTTTGATCTCTCTATCACTTTAAAAAGACATACATAGTAATTTTACTGAAAAACATTAAAGGAAATTGTTAAAATTTGTTTGTGACCATTCAAAGTTTCTGGATAATATCGATAATATTGGAGAACTTAAAAGTGGCAAATGACCTAAGAAATAATAAAAGTATTTCAAGGTGTTTTATATTCATTCATTTGAAATATTTCTTACGACAAATTCAGCAGTTAATACATTTTGACAAAGGGACACTTGAGGTAACTCTACTAAATGAGCAGAATAACAAGAAAATATGCAAAAATGACTTTATCTGTTACGTTTGGAGTAAGGGAAAGTAAATGATTACCTGAATCACAATACATGGTTATTAATGAAGTGGGTAGATTCCCAGTAATGAAGACAACAGAGGTATATGGAGATATGTAATTGAGCAATAGTTTATGGGTTCATGTCTCCCACCTTCACTATTACAGATGAGTTCACATTTTGGAATACAGGTGTATAACCAAATCTTTCTTTTTACCTGATAGAAATGATGCCTCTTAATAGTAGTGTAGGTAAACTACATGTATACCTCTTGTATAATATTTTTGATATTTTTTAAATGCTCCATTAGATGTTGAATGCCTATCAGTAGCATTAGTAGCAAATACTCATACATACCTAGATAACGAATCAATACCATTTCTCCCTTGGAAAACTTCTCAACTATGAACTATTTGTATACTATTTATAGACTCAATATTTGGCTTAGCATAGAAATCTAGGCTAAAAATCAACCTCTTTTAAATTTTTCTTTTTACCCTTTTACTTTTTTTACTACATTATTGAAGTATAATTGATGTTCAATAAGTTATATATATTTAAATTTTATAATTTGATGAGTTTTGACGTATGTACACATCCATGAAAACACCATGGCAATCATGATAATGATTATATCCATCACCTCAAAAGTTTCCTCGTGTCCATTTGTAATTCATTTCTTCATCCATGCTTGTCTTCAGGCAACCACTTATTTCCTTTGCATAGTTATAAATTAGTTTTCATTTTCTAGAGTTTTATATACATGAGATCATATAGTATATATTCTTTTTGTCTGGCTTCTTTCACTCAGAATAATTACTTTGAGATTTATACATATATCAGTGGTTCATTTCTTTTTACTGTTGAGTAGTATTTCACTGTATGCATATATACCACACCATGTTTATCCATTCTTCTGATGGACGTTTAATCTGTTATCAGTTTTTGGCTATTACAGTAAAGCCAGTATAAGCATTCACATAGAAGTCTTTGTGAGGACTTCTCTCTCATGTCTCTGATGATATGTGAAACACTGATATATGAAATGGCTGGTCAAATGTTTAACTTTGTTAGAAACAGCCAGACTGTTTTTCAAAGTACTTGGACAATTTTAAATTCCCATGAGCAGTGTATGTAGGTTCTAGTTATTCCACATCCTTTTCAATACTTATAGTCAGTCTTTTTAATCTTAGCTTTTCAAGAGTGTCTGTAATGGTATCTCATTAGATAACCAGTTGATCCAACACCATTTGTTGAAAAAATTTTTCTATACCCATTGAGTTGTCTCGACACATTTATTTAACATTAATTGATCAAATTTTTGTGGGACTGTTTCTGAATCCTCTGTTTTATTCCAATAATCTATATGTCAGTCTCTTTGCCAGTACCCAAATGAATTGATTACGGTAGTTTTATGGTATGTCATGAAATTAGGTAGGGTAAGTCTTCAAGCTTTGTTCTTCTTTCTCAAAATATTTTGGTTTTTCTAGATTCCTTGTATTTCCATAAAAATTTTAGCTCATCATGTTCTATGAAGAAATACTGCTGAGGCTGAAATTTTGATTTGGATTGTTTTGAATCTATAGATCAACTTGGTGAGGACTGCCTTCTTAAAATGAACAAGTCTTACAACACCTGATCATGGTATATCTTTTGATTAAATAATTTATTTAATTTTATTAGGTTGTCCTTAATTTTGCTTAACAAAATACTTTTCAGTGTACAGATCTTAGACACATTTAATCGTAAGTACGCTATGATTTTTGTTGCTACTGTGTATGCAATTGATTTTTAAATTGCACTTTGTAATTTTTTTGTAACTAATGTATAGTTTCCTTTTTTTTTTTTTTTTTTGGCGGAGACAAAGTCTTGCTCTGTCATACTGGGTATAGTGCAGTTGTGTCATCGTAGCTCACAGCAACCTCAAATTCCTGGGCTCAAGTGATTTTCCCACCTCAAACTTCAGAGTAGCTGGGACTACAGGCGCACCACAACGCCCAGCTAATTTTTCTATTTTTTAGTAAGGAGGAGGTCTCCGTCTTGCTCAGGCTGATCTCGAATTCCTGAGCTCAGGCAATTTTCCAGCCTTGGCCTGCCAGAGTGCTAGGATTACAGGTGTGAGCCACCACACCCGGTCAAATTATTAATATATAAAGATCCAATTGATTTTTAATATTAACCTTGTATCCCATGACCTTGCTAAATTTGCTTATTACTTATGGTCGATGTTTTATAGATTCTCTGGGAATTTCTACATAAATAGTCCTATTTCTCTTCTAGTAGGTTTTGGGTGGAGTCTTTAGGTTTCCCCCAGATATAAGACGGTATCATCTGCAAACAAAGATAATTTGACTTCTTCTTTTCCAATTTGGATACCCTTTATTTCTTTCTCTGGTCTGATTGCTCTAGCTAGAATTTCCAGTATTATCTTGAATAACAGTGGTGAAAGTGGGCATCCTTGTCTCTTTCCAGATCTTAGAGGAAAGGCTTCCAGTTTTTCCCCATTCAGTATGGGTCTGTCATATAGGGTTTTCATCATATTGAGGTAATTTCCTTCTATACCCAGTTTTTTTGAGAATTTTTATCATGAAGGAATGTTGATTTTTATCAAATGCTTTTTTAGCATCAATTGAAATGATCATATGAAGCAATTTATTTGTTCCTAATGAAACTGTATCATTGGGAAAATAATTTGGCAACAAAGAGTTTGGCTCCCTTTCCCATGCTGTCAGTCACCAGAAATAAAAGTGATAATTTGAACTAAATTTACAAAATTTGGAAGTTGAAGAATAAATTCTGCAAAATGTTCTCTGATACCTAAGTGTATGAAAATGAAGCAAATTGTTCAGTTAGCCTGTCTCAATTTATAGCATTAGAGTAGAGGAAGACATGTGAACAAAAGTTATTGAATAGCAGTGAAATCTGATACTAAAATTGAAGTTAAGCATTTTATAAGTATTTAAAGAGAAGTTACCCTAAAGATTAAAATAATTATGCAAAGAACATATCCAAGTTTAGAAGTTATCTGTGTAAACAGATATAGTTTATTGTCATGAAGCTGAGTAAAATTAAATATTGTGCCATCAGAGGATTTAAGAATGAATCATGTAACGTACATTATAATTTATAAGATCAGTTTAAAATACGATGTTACCAGCTTAGCATGAAAAATTGATAAATGTATTTTTCAAATATATTGGCAACAAATAACCAAAAGTAACTGATAAATAATTTTTATACTTTCCAACATTTATTTTTTAAGTTTAGATTTGACAATATAATCTAATATTTTATATATAATATATATTATTTTAGGTGCTAAAACCATATTTTTAATTTGCTGGAGTCAGCTCATACTGTGAGCCAATTTTCACATATTTGGGATTTTTTAAATTGTAGTAGGAACAGTGATCATGAGGTCTACTCAATACATTTTTAAGGGCAAAATATAGCTTTGTTAACTCTAGGCACAATATTATACAGCAGAGCTTACTCATCTTGAACAGCAACTCCCCAATGCCTTCTCCTCTTAGACCCTGACAACCGCCATTTTACTTGCTTTTCCTATGAGTTTGACTATTTTAGATCCCTCATATAAGTGGAATCATGCAGTATTTGTCCCACTGTGACCTGATTATTTCTCTTAACCTAATGTCTTGAATTGGTTGTTTAACTGTTGGTAGCTTGAAATAGGCAACAGTGAAAATATTTACACCATGACAATCACCAAATACTGGTCTATTTTTTTTAAGGGTGTTGGTTTACCAAGTACACCCCTAAATACTTTACTCAAAATATTTCTGATAGTTTATTTTTTCTCCATTACATCTTGTTAGGGTCAGTCATTTATACTCCCTGTCAGGTTGCTGTCGGCATTTGGGGTTCTGATCCAGGACCCTGGGGGAAGAGACACAGATATTTTACCAGGCAAGATAGAGAGAGATGCATTGTCAGTACTGCCAACTGGCTGGTGACCATGAAGATTTACTTCAGACTTACGGCTTTTTGCCTGGCCTGTTCTAGTGTGGAGAACCACTGATGACCGTGGACCAGTCAGTCAGTGTAGGCTCCCAATCTGGAGCTACCATTTCAGGAGAGTATAAAGTTCAAGATGTTGATAGGTCAGTAGACATCAAAGGAAAATCTCTGACAAATAGAGACCCTAAAGCCAATGTCTACACAGGTGAATTCATCTTCCAAAGAGGAGAAGGATAATGAAGGCTGAGTTGCTGAGGGACCTGCATTATTTCAGTCTCTTCTGGACACACCTACAGTGCCTATCTTTAGGCACACATGCACCCTTTTTAGGACCTGATCGATTTTATGCAGAACATCTGTTGTTCTCTCCAGATGGAGCGTTGAAGATATGCAGGTTACATCATTCAGGAAAGGAAGCATTTCTCATAAAAACAAATTAAATGGGCGAGCTCCTGGCTGATGCTGAGATGGAGAGATCTGTGAAGAGAAGAAACCCCTGAGATATTGATTGTAGAGAAAGGTTTAGGGCATGAGGACACTTGGATTAGTGGTTTCTGGACTTCACAAGAGGAGGAGTCATGGTAGCAGGAAGTTGTTCTAGAGAGATTCTTCTAGTGTAATTAGTCATTTAGTGGGAAGTTTCTTACAGAATAATATACGTATCAGAAGAAAACATGTAGTGGATTATTAAAGGATTGTTTACCATGAAGCCAGTGAAGCTTAAGCTTACATGGCCCCTTGGAAAGGCCTTAGCAATGTATTCAGATGGTCATATGCTCTTGTAAAGTTTGAACTAGCAGACTAATTTAACCACATTCAATTGAGATCACTCTTTGTACTGCAACTTCCCCTCTATCACACTTCCTGTCCTTTCAGGTGGCGTTGTGACCATGAACATTGATGTGATCCTTCCAAGAGGAAGAGGGTTGGAAATATGTCATTTTGACTACAATTTGAAAGCATGTTCTAGAATAATTTAATATAACAAAAAGTAATTGAATTTGATTATCAATAATTTCCAAGATTTATATATTAGGCCACAATTTATATTGAATTTTTTGCCCACGGCTCTTTATTAACTATAAGGCTAACACTCCATAATGCTTTTTAACAGGTGAACTTGATTAGAAATAAAATAATGTGTTGAAAATCTTATCTGAACAGCACAATAACTTCCAGTTAAATGCTTGGATTTCTAAGGTGAGTGCTTTGATAAGGCTGCTTAAGACAGGGCTTCCCTTGTGAGAGGGCTGTGTCTTGGTAGATATAACAGCTAAGCTAGTAACAATTCTTTCTGCTGGCATAAATGTTGGAGAAAGTGTACACTCATATAATTGTAGTAGTTATATGAATTGTTATAGCCTTTAAATAAGCAATCTGGCAAATAGGTTAAATATATACCTAACCTTTGACCAGCAATACAACTCTTGGGAATCCATCCTAAACAAATTATGTCACTAGCATATAAGGATATGTGTCTAGTGCTATGTGGTTGGCAGTAGGAAAAAATTGAAATGAAATTAATGCCAATTAAGGAGGAGAGTGATTGAGTAAATTGTCATACGTTAATTGCACACAATATTATACATCCATTAGAAGGAGGGGTTAGAACTTTACCTGTTGACTAGGATAAATTTCCATGATGCATTGTTATGTGAGAAATGCACGTTGTAGAAAGGTACATAAAATCTGATTGCATTAAAAATAAACAATGTCAAAAAGCCCTTTGATTCTGTCATATATGCATGGGAAAATACAGAAATAAATACTTAGTGTTATTAGCTTTGGTTATCTGATACGTACCAGTCAGGCAAAGGAAAGAAGAAGGGAGAGGCCAAAAATAAGACTGTAAGAAGCAGAAATTTCCAAGATTAAAAACAACAATTTATATACAATGTAATTCATGCAAAATGCAAAAATATAACTGTGTATGTGTAAATGTGTGTGCATATGTGAAAAAGGGAAGGATTTTTAAAATTATGGTCACTGCAATGGACCGAATTGTATCCTCTCCAAATTCACATGGTGAAGCCTTAATCCCCAGTGTAACTTTATCTGGGAATAGGAATTTTAAAAATGTTATTAGGGTTAAATTCTGTCACAGGGTGTGTCTTTAATCCAGTGTAACTGGTAAGAAGAGGGAGAGACATCACGGACACATGTATATAGAAGAAAGGTCATACGAGCATACAGAGAGAAGGTGGCCATATGCAAGTCAAGAAAAAGGGACTCAGGAGAAAACAAAGCTGCTGATGCCTCGATCTTGGACTTCTGGCCTCCAGAACTGCGAGAAATAAATTTCTGTAGTTTAAGCCACCTGATTTGTCATATTTTGTTATGGCAGCCCTAGCAAACTAATATTGTCATTAAAATGTTAATGTGAGTTATCTCAACATTTCAGGTGATTTTGTACTGTTTTGCCTAGGTGTCTCTACACTATAGGATTTTTCAGTTTAGGTTACTAAGTATGAAATGTCTGATTTCCTTAAGTTCTAAGTTTGACAGTTGATATCTCTGACATTTCACTTTGAGGCTTCTTGTTTTATTTTTATTGTGAAATTACATCCTCATTCTTTCAAACACATGGCTTGGCTTATGATTCTCTTTCAAATTTTTTTTTTGTGAAACCATGGATAAGCCAAAAACTTGTGTTATTTTCAAATATGAATTTCACTGTGGAAACAATGCTACACAGACAGCTCAAAATATCAAGGAAGTGTTTGGGAAGGATGTGGCTAATGAACGCATGGTATGTCGATGATTTGAGAAGTTCTGTTCTGGTGATTTTAATCTTGAAAATGAGGCATGTGGGCAACCTGGGATCAAGGTGGGCAATGACGAGCTGAAAGTTGCAGTGGAAGCAAATCCATCTCAATGTGCGCGTGAATTAGCAGCAAGATTTGATGTTACCATTCCAACAATACTGGACCATCTGAAATAAGGTAAAGAAGCTTGATAGATGGGTACCGCATGAATTAAATGAGCATTAGAAGAGAAATTGTCTCGAAGCTTGCCTTTCTCTGCTGTCATGACAGTCAACTTGGGCTTGGGCATAATCAGGGCTGCAGCAGCTATTATACAAGCTATTTTATAACTACGTTGGGAGAAGCAAATTCTTGAAATAATGGTAGATCATAAAGATAGAAGGAACTTGGGTGTTTGATGACATCATCAAAAACTATTTACCTCCAGGTTTTTTTTCCTTAGATAATTAAATGTTTTCATTGCTTATCTCACTGTTACTTGAAGCCCACTACGTATAGATTTGCATTCTGTTACTTGCCACCAAACATACGTCAACTGATATATAGACCATGGAGAGATCCACGGACAATGCTATTTTTCAAACAACATAAAGCTTTCAGTAGTAAACAAAATAAAACACAACAGATTTTTACTCAAAGATTGCAGATGCCATGTATATTTTTTAGATGTTCTTTTTTATTTCAATTTTTAAATGTTCAACAGTAACTTAAAATAATTTCTTTTGAAAATATCTATCATATGATAGTTGGGAGAAGACAAGTTTGTCATGATTTAAATTTATTACTTTAGTTATTCATTCAATGACCTGTTTTAAGCACCATCCAGGTGTAGCAATAGATATTAGGGATAGAGTGATGAACATGACGGACATATAGTTTGTTGGGGAATGGAGCCAATGAACAAATAATTATGAATGCAATGGGTACTGTAAAGGTCTAATGGAAACATAGAGGATTATATCCCAATCTGGATTGTCAGAGAGAACTCCTTTGACTAGTGTTTTGATACTTGTGTTAGTTTCATTGCTGCTGTAACAAATTCCCACAAACTCAGTGTCTTAAAACAAAATAAATCTATTATCTTACATTTCTGGAGGTCAGAAATGTCCAAAATAGGTCTTAGTGGGCTAAAATCAAACTATCAGCAGGACTGCATTCCTTTCCAAAGGATCTAGGGAGAATCCATTTTCTTGACTTTCCCAGTGTCTGGAAAACTCCTACACTCCTTGTCTCTTGTCCCCATTGCCAAAGCCAGCAATGGCTGGTTGATTCTGTTTCACACTGCATCACTTTGGCTTTTCTGCTTCTTTTTTTTTACATTTAAAGGACCCTTGTGATTACATTGGACCCACCTGTATAATCCAGGATAAACTCCTTATTTTAATGTCAGCTGATTAGCAACCCGAATTCCCTTTGCTGTGTAACAAAACATGACATGACATGTTCACAGGTTCCGGGGATTAGGACATGGACATCTTTGCAGAGGGGTAGGGTGTCATTATTCTTTTTGCCAAAAACTTAAAGAATGAATAGGAATTATCTAGACAATGGGGATGAAGAGGATTCTAGCTTGAGGCAACACAGTATGTATGAAGGACCTGAAATAAGAAGGACGGTGGCACATATTAATATAGTAATAATGACTGTGCCCATGTACAAAGTCTAGCAGAGGAATGAGTGAGTTTGAATGAGTTCTGCCCATGTCTTGCAACCTCTCTAATCTCCAGTTAGCTCACAGTTCCTTAGTAGGTTTTCTCTGTCATACTTCGCAAAGTCTTTTCTTAAACACGAGTAGCTTAGTTTTTGGTCAACAATTCAAGGGGAAACTTATGCAGTTTTTTTTTTTTTTGGCTCTTTCTTTGAATTTCTTCTTCCTTTCTGGTACCCAGCTCTTCAAATTCTAGTCACCTGAGCAGCTATGGTAGTCAGAACAGTCCCCAAAAGTTGTACATGCCCTAAGATCTGGAACCTGTGACTATGTGATGTTACATGGCAAAAGATAGTTTGCAGATATAATGAAGGTGACAGACTTTAGGGAAACTTTCAAGGATTTAAAAACAATTTTTAAAAATAGATTTAGGGGTACAAGGGCAGTTTTGTTATATGGATATAGTGCATGGTAGTGAAGTCTGAGCTTTTAATGTAAACATCACCTGAATAGTGTTTATTGTACCCATTAAGTAATTTTTCATCTCCCTCCCACCCTTGCACCCTCTCACCCTCCCCAGTCTCCAATGTCTATTATTCCACTATGTCCACACGTACATATTATTCAGCTCCCACTTGTAAGTGAGAACTCATGGTATTTGATTTTCTGTTTCTTGGTTATTTTACTCAGGATAATGGTCTTCAGTTTGATACATGTTGCTGCCAACGACATGATTTTATTTTTTTTCATGGCTAAGTCGTATTGCATGGTGTGTGTCTGTACACACCACATTTTTTTTATTGTATCATTACTGTCATTTATTTCACTTATACATAAACATATATATATTCATAAAAATAATACAGTGTTTCTTTTGTTATTTTGAACAAATTGTATCTGTAGGGTCAATTAAAAATAAGAAAAAGAAACATTTTTATTTCACTATCACTTATTCCTTCTCTGATACTTTTTCTTCATGTAGATCTGAATTTCTGACCTGTGTCATTTTCCTACTCTCCAAATAACTGCTTTTAACATATCTTACAAGGCTGAAATATTGCTATACTAGCAATAAATTCTCTCAATTTTTGTTTGTCCGAGTGGGTCTTTATATTTCTCCTTCACTTTCAAAGGACAATTTTATAGGGTACAGAATTCTGAGTTGGTAGATTTTTTCTCTGAACATTTTAAATATTTCACTTCACTCTCTTCTTGCTTGCATGGTTTCTGAAGAGCGGATGTAATTCTTATTTTTGCTCCTGTATAGGTAAGGTGTCTTTTTTACTGTGGCTTCCTTCAGGATTTTTTCTTTATCTTTGATTTTCTGTAGTTTGAAAATGACACTCCTAGGTGTAGTTTTGTTTTGGTTTGTTTTTCTTTTTTTTGGCATTTATCCAGCACACCACATTTTCTTTACCCAATCACCCACTGACAAATGGATAGGTTGATTGCATATCTTTACTATTGTGAATTGTGAATAGTATATGTGTACCCAGTCTAATTACACAGGCCCTTAAAAACAGAGAACTTTCTCCACTTGGAGTCAGGTAGATGTAACAGAAAGGGAAGTCAGGGAGATCTGATAGTGAGAAGTACTTGACACCCCACTGTGGGCTTTGATGGTGGAGGGGGCCGTGTGATGAGGAATGCAAGGTGGACTTATGGAGATGAGAGAAGCTCCTGGCTGACAGCCAGCAAGGAAACAGAGACCTTGGCTTTTTAACCTCATGGAATTAAATTCTGCTAACAACTTGAGTGAGCGTGGCAGTGGATTCTTCCTAGAGCCCACGGAAAGGAATGCTGCCCTGCTAATACTTTGGTTTTGGCCTTGTGAGACCCTGAGTAGAGAATTGGCTGATTCACACAGTGCCCAGATTTCTGATCCATGGAAACTGTGAGTGTGTATTGTTTAAACTACTAAGTTTGTGGTAGTTTGTTATGGCAGCAATAGAAAATTAACGCAGCAGCAATAAACTCCAATTTCTCTTCCCAACGAGATCACTACTCTGGGCTCCGCTTCTCTGGGCTGTGATTGGAAAAGTACCCCTGGGAGGAATGAGGATTTCACTCATATTTTTCCCTCTGTCAAGCATTATAGCTTCATATTGCTATTGCTCAATGCCTGAAAACAGCTATTTCATATATTTGGTTCAATGTTATTGTTGTTTATAGCAGGATGGTAAGCCTAATAATCAGTTACTTCGTCATATCTGGAAGCATGAATTCAAATAGATTTCTGATGTGTGATAGCATTTGTTTTTGTTTTGTCTCTGAGAGCTTTTGCATATATGTCTTTGTTACCAGGGTTTTGGAATTTCATCATGACTTGGTGTGAATCTTATTTTTTTTTTTTTTTCATTACATGTGCTAGACAAATGGTAGGCCTAATCAATTTGGAACTCAGGTTTTTAAATTCTGGGCAATTTCTTTAAATTATTTTTTTTTAACCCTACTCTTCTGGATAAACTGTTTCTTTGATAATCCTTTTCTCTGTACACTCTTCTATGTTTCTTGAATATGTGTTGCAGTTGGTTGCTAGTGTTCAAATCTTCTTTGTCCTCATTGACTTTTTTTATTTGGTTCTTCTATTCATTACAAAGATATGGGTGTTAAAATATCCAACTATGATTGTGGATTTACCTATTTCTTCCTTTGGCTCTGATAGATGTTGCTTTGTGCATTTTGAAGCTCACTTATAAGGTACATTAGGAATATTCCTATTAAGAATTGTATTGAGAAATTTCCCTGTTTATGTCTAAGTAATACTTCTCTTCCTGAAGTCCACGTTGTCTAATACTGAAGTAATCTCATGAACTTTTGAAGCATTTGTTTATCACTTTTTTGTAGCGCGGGTCTGCCAGTGATGAATTCCTCTAACTTTAGTTTATTTACAAATGTCTTTATTTTACCCTCCTTCTTGAATGATAGAGCTCTGGGTTGACAGTTTTTATTTCTTTTAGCACCCTAGAGGTATTTTCCCATTGTATTTGGTTCTTCATTATTTTTTGATGAGAAGTCAGTCATTATTCATATCACTGATTCCCTGTTAGTGGGTGTTTTGTTTTTTCCTTGTCTCCGTTGGTTTTCAAGTTTTCTCTTTTTCTTTGGTTTTTAGCATTTGACTACAAAATGCCTGGATATGTGTTTTTTTGTACATTCCTTTTTGCTAAGATCCTTATATTTTTATCTTTATATTTTTCACTAAATGGTGGAAACTATCAGCCCACGTTTCTTCAAATACTTTTTCTGCCCATTCTCGCTCATCTTTTTTGGCACTTCAATTGCATACATGATAGACTTTAATAATGTTCCAGAGTTCACTGAAGTTCTGCTAATTTATTTCAATCTATTTTTTGTCTTTCCTTCAAATTGAATAATTTCAATTGATTGAATTTCAAATTTATTGAAATTTTCTACTGCTACACAAAATTTATTGATTTTTTTCTAGTGAAATTTTCATCCTTATTTTACTTTTTGTTTTTAGAATTATCATTGTTTTTTGTTCATAATTTCAATTATCTGCTGAGATTCCTTATATGGTTAATCTTTATGACTTTTTTCCCTTTAGGCCTTTGAACATGTATAGCTGTTTCAATGTTTTTTTTTTTTCTTTTTTGTTTCAGCATATTACGAGGGTACAGATGTTTAGGTTACGTATGTTGCCCTTGCCCCCCCTCCCCACCCTGAGTCTGAGCTTCAGGCGTGTCCATCCCCTGGATGGTGTGCATCGCACTCTTTGTGTATGCATATACCCGTCCCCTCCTTCCCCTCCCCCCTGCCTGACATCCAATAAATGTTCTTATATGTGCATTTATGTGTTGATCAGTTAATACCAATTTGATGGTGAGTACATGTGGTGCTTGTTTTTCCATTCTTCGGATACTTCACTTAGTAGGATGCATTCCAGCTCTTTCCAGGAGAATAAAAGAGGTGCTATATCATCATTGTTTCTTAAAGCTGAATAGTACTCCATGGTATACATATACCACATTTTATTAATCCATTCATGTATTGATGGACACTTGGGTTGTTTCCAATTCTTTGTAATTGTGAATTGTGCTGCTATAAACATTCTGGTGCAGGTGTCTTTTTCATTGAGTGTCTTTTGTTCTTTTGGGTAGATGCCCAGTAATGGGATTGCTGGATCAAATGGTAATTCTACTTGCATCTCTTTAAGGTATCTCCATATTGCTTTCCACAGAGATTGCACTACTTTGCAGTCCCATCAGCAGTGTATGAGTGTTCCTGTCTCTCCGCATTCATGCCAACATTTATTGTTTTGGGATTTTTTGATAAAGGCCAGTCTCACCGGAGATAAGTGATATCTCATTGTGGTTTTGATTTGCATTTCCCTGATGATTAGAGATGTTGAGCATTTTTTCATATGTTTTTTGGCCATTATTCTGTCTTCTTTTGCAAAGTTTCCGTTCATGTCCTTTGCCCACTTTTTGATAAGGTTGTTTGATTTTTTTCTTGTTGATTTTCCTCAGTTCTAAGTAGATTCTAATTATCAACCCTTTATCGGGTTTGTAGCATGCAAAAATTTTCTCCCATTCTGTAGGTTGTCTGTTTGCTCTTGCGACAGTATCTTTGGCTGTGCAGAAGCTTTTCAATTTGATCAGGTCCCATTTATTTATTTTGGTTGTTGCTGTGATTTCCTTTGGGGTCTTCTTCATAAATTCTTTGCCTAGGCCAATGTCTAGAAGACTACTTCCAACATTTTCCTCTAGAATTCAAATAGTTTCACCCCTTAGGTTTAAATCTGTTACCCAGCGTGAGCTGATTTTTGTGAGAGATGAAAGATGTGGATCCTGATTCAGTCTTCTACATGTGGCTATCCAGTTTTCCCAGCACCATTTATTGAATAAGGATTCTTTCCCCCAGTGTATGTTTTTGTCTGCTTTGTCAAGGATTAGATGGCTATATGAGGATGGTTTTATATCTGGGTTCTCAGTTCTGTTCCACTGGTCAATGGCTCTATTTTTGTGCCAGTATCAAGCTGCTTTGATTACTACAGCCTTATAATAAAGTTTGAAGTCTGGTAAGTTGATACCTCCCATTTTGTTTTTATTGCTAGAATTGTTTTTGCTATGCGGGGTCTTCTCTGGTTCCATACGAAGCGTTGAATCTGTAGATTACTTTCGGTAGTATAGACATCATAACAATGTTGATTCTGCCGACCCACGAGCATGGTATGGTTTTTCACCTGTTTGCATCCTCTATTATTTCCTTCCTCAATGTTTCATAGTTCTCCCCATAGAGGTCTTTTACCTCTTTAGTTAAATATGTTCCTAGATACTTTATTTTCTTTGTTGTTATTGTGAAGGGAATTGAGTCTTTGATTAGGTTCTCGGTATGACTGCTATTGGCATATATGAAAGCCTCTGATTTGTGTGTATTGATTTTATATCTTGAGACTTTACTGAATTCATTTGTCAATTCCAGGAGCCTCTTGTTTGAATTCATGGTGTTTTCTAGATATAATATCATGTCAGCAGCAAATAGTGAGAGTTTGATCTCTTCTGTTCCCATTTGTATGCCTTTAATTCCACTCTCTTGCCTCATTGCTGTGGCCAGGACTTCCAACACTATGTTGAATAGAAGTGGAGATAGTGGGCAACCTTGTGTGGTTCCAGTTCTAAGCAGGAATGCTTTTAATTTTTCCCCATTCAGTATGATGTTGGCGGTGGGTTTGTCATAAATGGCTTGTATCATTTTTAGGTAAGCCCCATCTATGCCTATTTTGTTAAGTGTTCTTATCATAAAAGGGTGTTGAATTTTGTCAAATGTTTGTTCTGTGTCTATTGAGAGAATATGGTTTTTATTTTTGCTTGTGTTTATGTGGTGAATTACATTTATAGATTTGCATATGTTGAACCATCCCTGCATCTCTGGAATGAAGCCCATTCGGTCATGATGGATTATTTTCTTAATAAGCACCTGGATTCAGTTAGCTAGAACTTTGTTGAGAATTTTTGCATCTATATTCATAAGGGATATTGGTCTGTAGTTTTCCTGTTTTGTTGTGTCCTTTCCTGGTTTTGGTATCAGGGTTATGTTGGCTTCATTAAGTGTGTTGGGGAGGAATCCATCCTTCTCAATGCTGTGGAATAATTTCTGCAGGATAGGCACCAGTTTTTCTTTGTAGGTGTTGTAAAATTTTGGTGTGAAACCATTTGGTCTGGGACTTGTCTTTTTTGGAATGTTTTTTATTGCTGTTTCAATTTCAGTCCTTGATATTGGTCTGTTCAGGAATTCTATTTCTTCCTGGTTGAGCCTAGGGAGGCTGTGTGTTTCTAAAAATTTGTCCATTTCCTCCACATTTTCCAATTTGTGTGCATAAAGGTTTTTGTAATATTCATAAATTTTATCTTGAATCTTCATGGTATCAGTTGTAACTTCTCCTTTTTTTTCCTGATGGAGCTTATTAGGGATTTTTCTTTTCTGTTTTTCATTAGTTTAGCCAACGGCTTATCTATCTTGTTTATTTTTTCAAAGAACCAACATTTCGTTTTATTAATCTTCCATATAGTTTTCCTGTTGTCAGTTTCATTTAGTTCTGATTTGATCTTATTAATTTTCTGTCTTCTTCTGGGGTTGGGGTCAGTGTGTTCTTCTTTTTCCAGTTCTTTGAGTTGATTCCTTAGGGTGTCTATTTGTGATCTTTTTGACTTTTGGATATAGGCATTTATGGAAATAAACTTTTCTCTCAGGACTGCTCTGGCTGTGTCCCACAGATTTTGATAACTTGTGTCACCTTTGTCATTTAGTTCAAATAATCTTTGGATTTCCATCTTTACTTCCTCATTTATGAAGGAATCATTCAGCAGAAGGTTGTGTAATTTCCATGATTTTGTGTAGCAATGAGAGTTTCTGTTTGGGTTGATTTCTATTTTTATTCCACTGTGATCTGAGAAGATGCATGGTATGATTTTTATTTTTTTAAATTTTTTGAGACATGCTTTGTGTCCTAGAATATGGTCAATCTTAGAGAATGTCCCATAAGCTGATGAGAAGAACATATATTCGGTGGTTTTTGGGTAGAATGTCCTGTAAATGTCAGTCCAGCCTGTTTGTTCTAGAGTTCTGTTTAAGTCCATTATTTCTTTGTTAATTTTCTGTTTGGAGGATCTGTTCTGTGCTGTCGGTGGGGTGTTGAAGTCTCCGACTGTTATGGTGTTGCTGTCTATCAATTTGTTTAGATCAAATAAAGTTTGCTTTATGAATCTGGGTGCACCTATGTTGGGTGCATACATATTTAGAATTGTTATGTCTTCTTGTTGAACTGTACCCTTCACCATTATATAGTGACCCTCTTTGTCTTTCATTACCTTCGTTTATTTGGAAACTCAGTTATCTGAGATCAAAACTGCCACACCAGCCTTCTTTTGGCTTCCATTTGCTTGAAATATTGATTTCCACCCCTTTACCTTGAGTCTAAATGCATCCTTGCAGGTTAGATGCATTTCCTGGAGGCAGCAGATGCTTGGCTTTTTTTTTTTTTTATCCATTCGGCCAGCCTATGTCTCTTGATAGGGGAGTTCAAGCCATTCAGATTTATTGAGAGAACTGATAAGTGGGGTGAATTACTGTTCATTGTGTTGGGTTGCATTTTGTTGCTTTGTTTTCTCTCTTGAGCCATTGTGGAATCTAGTCTTTGATCGTTAACTTTTGAGTGGTTTTACGTTCGTAAGTTTATTGTGCTGATTCTTGTGTAATTCTATTTTGAGTACTTCTTGGAGAGCTGGTCTTGTCTTGTCTGAGAATGTCTTTATTTCTCCTTCATATATGAAACTTAGAGTAGTAGGGTACAAGATTCTAGGGTGTGCATTATTCTTTTTCAGATGAGTGAGAATGGGGCCCCAGTCTCTTCTTGCTTGTAGGGTTTCAGTTGAGAAGTCTGGAGTTATTCTGATGGGGTTTCTTTTGTATGTTCCTTGTTTCTTTTGCTTTATAGCTTGTAGAAAGGCGTCTTTAGTAGATATTTTGGTCAGTCTGATGACTGCATGACGTGGTGTCTTCCTATTTGCATTGAATCTCCCTGGGGTCCGTTGAGCTTCTTGTACCTGCATATCTAGATTTTTAGCAAGGCCTGGGAAATTCTCCTCTATTAATTCTTCAAATAGCTTATCCAGCCCTTGAGTATTTTCTTCTTCACCTTCTGGAACCCTTACCACCCTCAGGTTTGGTTTTTTCACATAATCCCACATTTCTTGTAGGCTTATTTCTTTTCTCTTAATTTTGTGTTCAATCTCTGTGACTGACTTATTTAATTGGAGGGAGTTGTCTTCAATCTCGAGATTCTTTCTTCTGTTTGATCTACCCTGTTCTTGAGGCTTTCCACTGTGTTTTGTAGTTCCCTGAATAAGTCGTTCATTTCCAGGAGATCAGTTTGATTTTTCTTTAATATTTCAATTTCTTTAGTGAATTTTTCTTCCAAGTCCTGGATTTTTTTTGTGGTTTCTTTGTGTTGGTTATCCATTTTTTCTTGCATATATCATTCAGTTTTCTTACAATCCATGTTTGAAATTCTTCCTCTGTCATTTTTAGTGTTCTGAGTTTGGTTAATATCAGTTGCTAGGGATCTGTTGTTCCTCCTTGGGGTTTGCTTTCCATTTGAGTCTTCATACTTCCAGAGTTCTTTTGCTGGTTCCTTGCCATCTGGATCAGTTGTTCCTTCTTGCCTTTAGATTTTCGTTTATAATGGCACGCCCTGTTTAGTCTCTGAGCCAGTAGGTGGTGTTTGTGGGTGAGCTTCAACCACACCCTTTATGATGAATCAGTAGCTGCAGTAAAAGAGTGTGCAGAATGACCTCCCTGTCAGTAGGTGGCACTTGCAGGGTGGAGTGAGCTGCAGTGCTGTTTTTGGGTGCTGTAGCCTTCTCTTTTTCCTCTGGAGAGGCAGGCTCACTTGTGCTTTGGGAGGTGGGGGCGGCCCTGGGGCTTCCAAATGTATTCTAATTCTCCATCTCAGTGGGGGAGGTCCAGGATTGAATCTGAGTGGGCCTGGGTTGGGTAAGCCTTCCCTTAGGCTCCACAACTGCTGTTAGCAGAGGTCAAAGGTCTATTCTTTGTTTCCGTGTAAAGCTGCTGGGAGGGTCTGAAATGGCTCCACTCACCTAAAAGGTATCGGCTTGGTGGCTGGGGCTATCTGAGACCCATACTCTGGAGCAGGTCTCACTCCTGGGGGGATTATTTCTTGTTAGTTTTCTAACTGTTAATCTCTTAACTTGGACACATAACTTGTAATTTTCAGTCTCTCTTATTTAATATTTAGAAGCATTTGAAACTATATATTTTTGTGACTATCCATAATAGCTACATACCATAAGTTTTTATGCAGTATTTTCATTATGTCACTTCTAAGATATTTTGAACTTTTAATTATAATTTTTTGACAATCCGTACATTTTTAAAAGAGTGTTATCTTTGAATTTCTAGAGTTTTAAATTAATTTTCTTATTCACAGAAAAAACCCACACAAGTTGTCTTTTTGATACAAATTTTTCATTTGTTGTGTGTCATTAGTTCAAATGTATAAATCATGTAGTTTATTCTCTAGCTTGTGAATTTTTTATTGTTATGCTTGATTGATGTAAGTTAGAGAAATATGGATATGAAAACCTAAGCATGATGGGTGATTTTTCAATTCCTTTAAAAAAATTCTTTCAGTTTGTTTCATATATTTTAGAGCTAACTTGGATGCATCCAAGTTTAAAAATGCTGAATCTTTGTGATTTACATTATCTTTGTGAATATTTTGTGACTTGAAGTCTGTATTTTCTGATATTAATTAAAACACACACCATTTATTTTGATTAGCTTTTGCCTAATATATATCCTGTATTTTTCTTCCTTGATCATTATGTTGTAAATGGATAGAAATAGTTGGATTTTTTTTTTTTATTTCAGTCTTGTAAGGTTGTCTTTATATTTACATTTATTGTTATCACTCTTATTTGGATTTGTTTCTATCATCTTATTTTGTACCTTCTATTAATTTTACCTTTTCTAAGGTTTCTTTGCTTTTCTATTTTTCTTTTTGTATTTTGCTTTGGTGTATATATTTTTCAGTTTTTAAACCTTGATATTTATATAGAAGATATATTCTCAATGTGTTTTTTATTAATAGTTAACCTAGATATTGTAACATCTGTACTTTGTGAATTTAAATAATTCAAACTTAAAGCTATTTGAACTTTAAATTATTTGAGCCTTGAGAGTAATGGGACCATGTGGCCTAAGTCATGTGGCATGCAGCTGCATCTCTGATCGTAGGTTAACTCTATTCCTTGTTCTTGTACTGTAGATGATTAGAAAAGACTGAAAGGTGCCAGAGGTAAAAGCCCCTTGAATCAATTACCCCTCCTTGTGAATTTAAAGCTACCTTCCTTGGAATATAGCGAACTATTGTATAACCAGTCAAATTGCTGTAATATATGTATTAGCCTTGTAGGGAAAAATGTTAGAACCCTATTAAATTTCTCTGTCTCTGTCTGTATGAGTGAAACCTTAATGTCCCCACTTTGGAGCACTGACCCCATTCTTTTGGAGTCTGTGTGACCCGAGTGGCTATCCTGAAGCTTTGTGTTTGAATAAACTCTATACATAATTATATTTCCTAAATCTCATTTAAGGTTGACAATTTATTATTTGAAAATTAAAAGTCAATTAACACTTTTAGATTCTTCCTGAACAATTTAACAGTCATATGTTAACAGTCATAACCCTCCTCCCATCTCATGTGGCATTTATTTTTATACTGTTTGTTTTTAACCCCATTACTTTCACAGCGTTATTTGCATTTTATACAATGTTTATTTAAATTAACCTATATATTTATCTTGTTTTCAGTTCAGTACTCTTTTATGCATTTCAGATGTCCATTTTGAATTACTTTTCCTCTGCCTGAAAGTTTTCAAATTCCTTGGTGTTATTCATGACAAATTTAAGTTTTTGTGTGTTTGAAAATGTATATATTTTACCCTAATTCTCGGAAGCTATTAATATTTTCTCTAGGAATACAATTCTAGGATGATAGTTATTTTCTTTAAGGACATTGAAAAGGCCATTTATTTGTTGTCTGGGTTTCATTCCTGCTATTGAGCTTTCAATCTCATTGTTATTACTATGTTGGGAATTTGTCTTTTAAGTTTTTCCTGACTGTTCTTAAATTCTCTTTATCTTTGGTGCTCTGTTTTGTTTTGTTTTTGTTTTTCCTATATTGAGCCCTAAATAGTGTGCATTTCTTTTTATTTATTGTGCTTTGGATGCAGTGGATTTTCTGAATAGCAGGGCAGTATCTTTCAAAATTTTGGGGAAAATCTCAGTAATTGTTTCTTTGAAAATTATCTTTTTCCACTTTATCATTTTTTCCCATTCCGGAACTTTTATGTGAACTTTTTCATGTCTTTTAAATTCTTTTTTATTTTAATTTCCTTGTCTCTGTGCCTTAGACACACATATATACAAACACACTTGTAAAAATAATAAATATATATTATATATACATTTAATATATAATGAATTATTTAATTTAGCTACAATTTAAAAAATTTTGATTTTTTGAATTTTTATAAATTCGTTTTCTTATTTTTGTACCTTCTTATTTCTTATGTTGTTAATTTGGCCTTTTACTATTTAATATTAATATTATGTTCTTACTTTTTATGTTCAAATGTTTTATACTTAATATTTTAAAATATATCTTAAACCATTTAAGACATATATTTTTATTTAAAATTTATGAGAGGTCATTGTGTTACACTGAGCTCCTGCACTAGGTTCTGACAGACCGAGCCACAATAGAGTCACTTGTGTTAAGTGCCATGTCATCAAACTAAAACCTCAAAACAGAAAAATCCCCAAACAGGCCAGTATTTCCTAAAACCAGATGCACAACAACCAATCAAAAAGGGCCCAGTTTGCCTGAGCTGGCATGATAAGAGAGTCTTCTGTGTTTTAACCCTATAAGGAAATGAACTTTAAAACCACCAATCTCCTTTTTATTCCCTTTTTCTTCTGCCTTAGCCCTTTTCTGCCTATAGAGCCCACCTCCTCAGCTCAGCATATCAGAGTTCCTTTTCTAATGCTTTGAAGGAATGAATCTTTAATAAAAACCAATTTGATTTTAAAACTGTATGTTTTTTTTGCTTTCAAAAGGCTAATTTTTATAAAGAGCTCCTAGATAAGAAAAAGTCTCACAATTAATAGAATATTAGTTAAAATTATGAACTGATGTCACAGAAAAAAGAAATAGAAGTGGCCCATGAACATAAGAAAAAAGATGCTCTTATAATAAGTAAAACAAGTGAAAAAATAAAATTAAACTGAGATATCATTTTCACCAAGCAGATTGGCAAAAATCCAAAAGTTTGATGAAAGGAGCCAATGGTATAGTGCCTTGTTTTTTGCTCCCATAAGGCTTGCTCCTCACCTCATCTGCTTCAGCCACTCTGGCCTCCCTGTTAGGCAGTGTTAGTGTGGTCTTCGTGCTTATACCTCCACCTCTTTTTTAAAATTTCAAAATATTAAGGGGATGCAAAGATTTCATTACATGGATACACTCTAGTGTGTTGAATCAGGGCTTCCGGCATGCCCAACACTAGGACAGTATTTATTGTACCCAAAACATAAGTTTTTATCCTCTCCCCTATTAGTTTCCAATGTCCTTTATATCTTTTTGTGCCCATGTGCACCCATAGCTTATTAGTGAGAATATGTGGTGTTTGTTTTTCCATTCCTTAAATACTTCATCTAGTATAATGGTCTCCAGTTCCATCCAAGTTGCAGTGAATGATATTATTTCATTTCTTTTTCTGGCTGAGTAGTACTCCATACACCACATTTTCTTTATCCACTCATGTATTGATGAGCACTTAGGTTGATTCCATATACTTGCAATTGTGAATTGTTCTGTGGTAAACATTTGAGTGCAGATGTCTTTTGTTAAATGATTTCTTTTCCTTTCTGTAGATATCCAGTAGTGGGATAGTGGGATTGCTGGATCGAAAGATAGGTCTACTTTTAGTTCTTTGAGGAATCTCCATACTGTTTTCCATAGAGGTTGTACTAATTTGCAGTCCTAGATATGGATCCTATTTCATTCTTCTGCATGTGGCTATCCAGTTTTCCCAGCACCATTTATTGAATAGGTCTTCCTTTCTCCAGTGTATGTTTTTGTCTGCTTTGTTGAAGATCAGTTGGTCATAGTCATGTGATTATTTCTGGATTCTCTATTCTGTTCCATTGGTCTATGTCTATATTTTTATACCAGCACCATGCTGTTTTGTTTTACTATGGCCTTACAGCATAATTCAAAGTCAGGTAATGTGATACCACCAGATTTTTTCTTTTTATTTAAGATTGCTTTGGCCATCTGGACTCTTTCTTTGTTCCAAATGAAGGTTAGGATTATGTTTCTAGGACTGTGATGTAAGGCATTGATATTTTGATGGAAATCACATTGAATCTGTAAATCGCTTGGGCAGAGTGGACATTTTAATGATGTTGATTTTACCAATCCATAAGCATGGGAATTTTTTCCATTTGTTTGTGTCATCTATGATTTCTTTCATCAGTTTTTTGTAGTTTCTTTGTAGAGATCTTTTACCTCCCTGGTAAAATATATTCTCAAGCATTTTATTGTCTTCTTAGCTATTGTAAATGGTATAGAGTCCTTGATTTGAGCCTCTGCTTGACTGTTATTAGTATATAGAAATGCTACTGATTCATGTAAATTGATTTTGTAACCTGAGACTTTGCTGAATTTATTTATCCATTCTAGGAGTCTTTTGGTGGAGTCTTTAGGGTTTCCCAGATAGAGGATCATATCATCAGCATACAGGGGTAGTTCGATCTCCTCTTTCTTGATTAGGATACCCTTTATTTCTGTCTCTTGCCTGATTGCTCTGGCTAGGACTTCTAGTACTATGTTGAACAGAAGTAGTGACAGTGGGCACCCTTGTCTTGTTCCAGTTCTCAGGCAGAATGCTTTCAACTTTTCCCCATTCAGTATGATGTTGACTGTGGGTTTTTCATATATGGCTTCTATAATTTTGAAGTATGTTCCTTCTATGCCTTGTTTGTTGAGGGTATTCAACAAGAAATGGTGCTGGATTTTATCAACTGCTTTTTCTGCATGTGTTGAGATGAGCATATGGTCTTTGTTTTTGCTTCTGTTTGTGTGGTTTCAAACTAAATTTGTTGAATTTTTTTAACACTATCTTTATATACAAACTTCTTGATGGCAGAGAGTTTTCTTCGTTTTACTCATTGCTGTTTATTCAGAACATAGGACAGTATTTGCCAAATAGAAGACACTCTGTAATTCTTTGTTGGATAAATAAAGTATAATATATTATCTGCCTGATATTTCCATTTGCAAAGTATTTGTGTGTCTCATTTCTTGCTTCATTTTCTCTTGGTTTTTCCTCATAGTTCTTTGTTTTCAAGTATGTTTTATCATTTTTGATTTAAGTTCATATTCCTCGAACTTTATGAAAATTATGTTCATTTAGAGAAAACTTGTGTTTATTTCTGCTGGTTTCTTGGGTGCACTACCAAATTAGAACAACTGTAAGTTAATGGCTTTATGGTTTTCAGATTACCTAGGTAGTATGAATTCAGGTCACAAAATCTGCATTTGGGAGATTTTTGTGTTTTCTTTTTTTCCTCCTCTTCTCATCACCAAAATTCAAGGCTGATAATTTTTCTTGCTAATGGTTTTGGGCAGACCCATTTTAGTCTATCTGTATATTCACTAGGTCAGCACTGCTCAGTAGAAATGTAACATGAGCCACATACACATAATATAATATATTTTATTAAAAATATAAAAATGTAAAAAGAAATAGGTAAAATTAATTTAGTCATATTTTACTTAATGTTATTTTAACAGAAATACAGAAATTATTAATGGGATTTTTACATTCTTTTTTCATACTAAGTCCTTGCAATATGGTTCTTTACATAGCACACATCTGTTCAGACACTAAATTTTTATTGAAAAAACTTCATCTGTGTTTTTATTTTTAAGAATCTACATTTGAAAAAGTAGATTTGAATACCCAAGTTGTTCCAAACAAAACTAAAAGTTTCAAATAATTAAATTATCAATTCTTAAATTAACATTAATTAAAATTAAATTAAATTAAAATTTAGTTTTTCATTCTCACTAGACAGGTTTCAAGTACTCAATATCCATATATGGCTGGTGGCTATTATATTGAATAGCATAGCTCTAGGGTCCTTTTATATGGGGGCTTCTTGGATTAGACGTTTACGTCTTGTACAAACCCTACTTTTTCCTTGTATTCCTTGAACACTGTAAGGCCAAATTTCAAGGCCAACCATGAATGGCTGGAATGCCCTCATGGAATATTTATACTCAGTGTTCCTCTTTCCACTTATATTCCGTCTTTTTCTTTTTTTTCCTTGAGTCTTCAAACTACCCTTTTTGCCATGTTTTAATATGTATTTTAAATAATGTTTTCAATACTTCATCCTACATTAAAAAAATATTTCAGTGGGAAAGTCAGCTATATTACCTAGTCTTCTATTCTTCCTAAAAAGGAAGTCCATTTGAGTCATTGGATTCTGGAAGAAAAATACAGAAAAGATTATTCTTCCAAAATACTTAACTCTAACCTTTCAAATTCTTCTACAACTTAGGGGTAAAGAATAAAGCAATGATTTAACTAATGAAAGTGAAAAAGGACATACCATTTAAATGGCCTATTTCATACCAAAGTTTGTTGTTAGTAAAATATTATAGTTCTCTTGCTATTATAAGGTTAATAATGGGTATCCTATTTCTTGCTCTTGAAATATTATAACAAGTGGAAAATTGCAAATGTTTCAAAATAAAAATAGCATACACCATGAAAGTTTTGTTTACTCTCTTTAAGAAATTGTACAGAAACTCTTAAGGGCAAATTTGGTAGATTTTGTTTCATGGAAGTAATAAATGTGAATGAGCATAAATTTCTTATAATCTCTCCCATAGTTCTTGAACTGATTGCTATTGCTCTTCATGTTTCAATGCTAACATTCTTTTGCTTCTTATACCCACAACTCTTTTTTATTTGTGACATATAGTGCACACAGAGACATGAGTCTGTGTTTTAAAATGAGGTTAGTTGTCTATTTACTCGAATGGAATGAAAGTTGGCAGTTTCATTATAAAACACTGTGTAGGAGAAAATGTACAATGTTTGAGCTATTGAATATTTAGTTTTCTTAATAAACACATGGAACTCTTATATGCTAAAGGGTAACTAGCAATATAGTATCATAAAGCATTTGACAGCTAATTTATTTGTCTAGCATACAAATAGGCAGCATAAATAAATGAATATCTACAATAGCAGTATACAGTTTCTTGGAACACGTTGTGCCATTCAAGTGTTCCATGAAATGAGTATACATTAGGCAGTTCATTTATTTAGCAATGACTTATTAAGTAAATACTATAGGCAATGTACAGCTTTGTAAGAGATACGTAAATGAAAAGACATGTTTTTTGTCTTTATGGAGCAAAGAAAAAATGTGCATTTAAGGTCATGATTTCCTAAGCACAAGAAACGCCATTAATACTTTTGAATAACTTGCATATGTACCATGAAGTTTTTATGTTTTTGTTTTCAACATTTAGGTATCCTTAAACTTAATGTCGGATTCTTCTTATCGGCTAAAGCCATAAGCGAACTGACTTCTGCTGTATGTGTCCCCTTTTTCCCTCCTTGCCTCTTAGCCAGAAATCAGCTTTTTTACTTCTGCAGAGAATGTATCCAGGTCTCTTGTGCCATATTTCTTATTTTGCTTTATATTGTATTTTTCTGTGTACTTGTTTAATTTTCATAGTGGCTTTTTAGGATCTTAATGTTGGAATCCATTCCCAGCCCTTGATACAGTGTCTTATCTGTAATAGGTATTCCAACACAGAAAATTAAAAAGCAAAAGAAACATATTTTGTATATTTTCCCTTACATATAGGTAAATAATATTGCTCTTTAAGTTGAATAGTAAAAACTTATCTAGAATTTTTATCAGCAGGAAAATTCTTGAAGCTGGAAATTCTAGTATCACCCAATACTAACTTTCAATCCAGTATTTAGTAAGCTTGTGAAAGTTGATAGTAGATATGTAAGTTATTGTCATCAAAAAACTATTATGTAGTGTTCCTACAGTTCTTTAGTAAAATGGTTAGGGTGACGCTGCACAGACATTTTAGAAATAATTACAGTATATATTTCTACAACACTGTCCTTTGATCCCTAAGAGATAGTGAAAGGAAAATTGCTTAGAAAAGGAAAGCCATTTGAGCAACAAAAATTAAATCTTGATAACAAGCTAACATCAGTATTGCACTTTCATTAAGTGGCTTTTCAAACTTCTAACTTTTTTGATTAATCAGTGCTTAATTAAAAATGCTATTTTTATTGTGGTTTCAAAAGACATTGAAAACCAATAGTTACATAACAATTCAATTTGTGAGATCTATGGATAGATTGCAAAGAAAATAAATTTTAAGTATATTTAGGAATTGGGAATGTCATCAAAATATACAGAATTGTGAATTAATTTAATGAAAATAATACATATTTATACTTTCAAAATCAAAATTTTACAAAAGCTGTACTTAGACCCTGGATAAATTATACTTTTCATGCATAACTATTATTATTATTTTTAATTTCAGAATATTATGGGGGTACAAATGTTTTGGTTACAAAAAATTGCTTTTGTACCAATTGAATCAAAGTTATAAGTGTGCCCATCCCCCAGATAGTACCTGTTACATGTGAATTTACCCCTCCCCTCCTCCCCCTGCCACCTGCTTGATTTCTGATGAATGTTATTTCCATATGTACACATAACAGTTGATTGATTCGTTCCAATTTAATTGTGAATACATGTGGTATTTGTTTTTCCATTCTTCTGATACCTCACTTAGAAGAATGGTCTCCAGCTACATCCAGGGTAATATAAGAGGTATTTTATCTAAAACTTACTGCTTGTGGCCATAAAATATTATTTAAAATCAGAAGGTATAATTTGCATTTGCATATTCAAATTTCCTAATATTTGTCAGGTTTAAGAAATATTGTACAAATACTTTAGTTTTTCTGTAAGCAATTTGTCATTGCAAAAGCCATTTTTCTCTGATTATTGAAATGTATTTTCTATCAGTGTAATGACTAAGCATTTCAAAATATTCATTGGGAGGAGAAAAAATTTACATGTTGCTGATAATAGACCTATTTTTCAAAATGCCAAAGGAAGTTGTGCTATCTGATGAACATTTTATTAAAAAGTAAAGTGGAATGGTAATATAAGTGAAGTTTTCTCTCTATGTAGGATTCAAATTTTTCTCGTTTGGCTCACTTACAATCTAGGGGGAAGTACTTACCATGGACAATTCTTATTTCCCTGCCCTCTTTACACTGTTATAACTTTGCATGTAGAGGCAAATATGCTTTGCCTGGGAGTTTTCATCTCTTAAGTATCACAACTTTGTATCAGATTGAGGAATTTAGATGTTTTTGGAATGTATCACACATGGTTATGATGAAAGTTTCAAGGGCTACTTGCTGACTGAAATGAAGAGCCAGGTTCCAAGTTATTGAGAAAGTAAATATGTTTGTAAGAATGGTTTTTTGTTTCAGTAAGATATCTGCTAAATTTTATCTAAATAATCCCTGCTGGAGTCAGAGCGAGACGTTTGGGGGCTGTGCTGAAGTTGGCTGTTGTTGGGTCCTGGATGTCAGGATGGACCACTTGGCCCAATAGGAATGATCCATGATTGTTAAATGAAATGTTTTTGTTGTGTGCAAAAAAAAAAAAAATTCCTTTAGTGAATTCCTGGTAGTTCTCTTGAAGCATTTTGTCATTTCTGAGATAGTTTTTCCTCCTAGTGAGTGATAAAACTCATTTCCTTAGAACAAGTCTCCAACAAAAGGTTAATCCCTCTGTTATCTTTTAAAACTTATTTAAAGCATCTGTATTTATCATAGTATGTAGTCATTAATTGGAAATGTTTGAAAAGGAAATCACCCTGATATAAGACTAACCTAATCTAATACCACAATGTTGAAACTAAACAACACATTGCATGTCATGAATTTATATGTATTTTTATATATTCATTCAGAGGTACATGTATTTTACGTGAAAATGTGGGAGAGTTATTAAAAGTATATAAAAACCAGTCTTCCAAAATTATTTTTCATCAATATAATAAAAAAGGTTTTTCAATGTAGTGCTCTTAGTAGCATTCTTAGTAATTATTGCATAAAAACACAATATAAAATTTATTATTACTGAATCTATTTTTAATATAATATTGCTTTATATATGTTGAATTATTCAATGAACTCATGCATTGAAGATGAAAAACAATTTTTAATAACCTGAAAGAAAACTCAATGAATAATAAGATTTTTAAAAATTATTGTAATTTCTGTTTTTGTAAAGAGAATAGCTTAAAATCATTATCAAGCAAGAAAGGGCTTATTTCTTTACCAATCAAGACAACTTTAATTTTGAAAATTAAATCAAACTTTGTTCTGTGCTGATACCATTCAACATTGAAATAATTTTGGAAATATCTCCAAATGTCCTATTTTTGACCTTGTTCTGGCAACAAGTTTGTTCCACAGACAGTAGCATGAAAATCGAACTTATTTCTTAGTTAAATGCACAAGTATGGCTGATTTAAAATAACAGAAGATCTCTATTTTGACTGTTCTTTGACACTTTAAAAAATTTAATTTTATTCATTAAAAAGAAAGTTGAGGAAAGGTGAATGAATTTTTTAGTTTAGTAAAAACTTAATTTAGTAAAAACTTAATTTTACATTATTCATTTTTTCTAGATTAAAATTTCACAGAATTTAGCCCATGTGGCAAATGAAAGAAATTGAAAACAATGGAAAATGAACCTGGAAAGACATAATCCTGTATAAGAAGACCCTATTTTGCATCATTCTCATTTTATGAGGAATTCTGAATTTAAAGACAAACAGCAAAAAATTTATATCTTGAACTGATTTTCTGATTTCTTTGTATTGGTTTTCAGCTTCCTCTTCCATCTCAATGGGCTTCTTTAGAATCAATATTTGGAATTGTTTATCTGGCATTATGAGGAGATTTTTTTGACTGAGATCTGTTGCTGAACAATTGTGGTCCTCTGGTGGTGTCATAGTTCTTTGCTTTTTTATGATTCCTGTGTCCTTCCCTGGATATCTGTGCATCTGATGTAGTGGTTGCTTGTTCTGATTTTTTGAAATAGCTTTGGAAGGGGAGAAATTTTTCCTGATGATTATATATGTTGTTGGTTGAGTAGGACTCTTTGGTTTTGATTTTGGCAGTCTACAGTAGTGTGATCTCTGTTATTATTTCTTAGACAGTACACAGAGTCAGTGGTATCTGTAATTTCCTTGGTAGCATAGAGAACTATTATTAGTTGAGGCTGTGGTGAAGTTTTGCTGGGGACTTGAATGCCAGCTGAGCCAGTCTTTGGGTCCCAGTGCTGGAAGCAGTGGGTTGAGGATGCTTCATTTTAGGCTGCAGAGCTGCTTACACTGGCAGCTGTGTTAGATCCTGAGGGGCCAATTCTAGGCCTTCAGGTAGTTTGCTCAGTAGCTAATAGTTGGAGCAGAGGGCTGAGTACGTGGGTGGGTTCTCAGGCCCCCTAGCTGCTGGTGCCATGTGAGAAGTGGCAGTAACATTAGGACCTAAATGGTCAGTGTTTGTGTTACTGGTAGCTGCAATGGATTGGATGGACTAGTTCTCAGTCCTATAGCTGCCTATAATGGGCTGGTGGCTATCGTCCTAAGTGTGCTTAGGAGAGATTGGTCTCCCCTGTCCTGTCCTGGCAGGGTGGTTGCTGTAGTCATGTTAACTTGAATTCAGCCCAAGGGTGTGACATGACCCAGGGTTAAACTCTCAAAATGGTGCTGGCTGTGGGCTTGCAATCAAAGAGGGCAAGGTCCCTCTTAGGCAAGAGACATGGGCAAGAAACTGTGGGAGTGCTATCCACTCATGTCTCAGTCTCAGAGAAACCCATAGCAAGGTGGTAAAAATTGTCTGACCTTATTATATTTCAATAAATTTAAAGTATTAATGCTAAAAAACATGGCATATGTTATATGACCCCTCAGTGTGTGGAAATTAAAAACCACAATTCTTAATAATCCATGTGTCAAAGCAATAAATCAAAGGAGAAATTAAAAGATATTTTAAATTGAATGAAAATGAAAATGTAACAAAATTGGTGGGATTCAGCAAAAGCAGTGTTAAAAGGGTAATATATAGCACTAAATGTTTATATTTGAAAAAGAAATGCTCCAAACTAATTATCTGAGAAGATAGAAAGGCAAATTAAAATCAACTGATGAGGGGCTTCAACAGGCATCTGGTGCTCGCCTCTTCCACAAAGATGAACCAAAATAGCAAGTAGATAATCGCATTTTTGAATAGATCATGTAAGAGAGAACAGTGGATTTCAATAGAGAAGTGATAGGAAACACTGAAAGGCAAGGAAGGGGAGGAAAGGGAGGCAACATACTAGCGCAGGATAGACTAGGAACCTGGAGAGGCTCCCCGGTATGAAAGAGTAAGTAAGAGACCCCCAGCGGTCCACATTTCCACTGTGGACTCCTGCAACCCTAGCCACAGGAGTGCCCTTTAACCATCGGTGACCCTGAGACTAATATAGGGAGCTGCCTGGAGACCACATGAAGGCATTTCTCCAGAGAGGGAGCTTGCATTGGGTCCCACGCACCCCTAAGACCTAGATAGCTAGAGCACAGCACAATTGTAGAGCCCAACCCCCACTAGAATACATCCTTCTCGGGGGTCCAACTGCCCCTGCAGCTCTACAACCCTGAAGCTTCGTTGACATTCCCTGCCGACAGCTGTCACTGCTGCTGGCTGCAGCTGCCAGAGTCAAAGTGTGAACCACTGGCAGTAACCCTGCCCCCCTCATCAGTTAGGCTGCCACACATTTCGTGCCTTTGAGGATGGGCTTCTTTGCTGCATCTGCTACTGCTGCTGGCTCTTGCTCTTGGGGCGAAAATGAAAGCCATTGGCAGCAACACTGTTGCTCCTAGCAGTGGCGCAGCTGTACATTTACACATGCCCTGAGGACAGACACTCCCATCCACAGCCACCACTTGGGGCCAAAATGAGCACTCCCTAGTCACCTGCTGGCTGCTTTTACCGACAGCACCCTGCTCTCCCCAGCAGCAGGCCCATAGTGCATTTGCACACACCCTGAGGGTAGGTTCTGTGCTGCCCACCATCACCACTGCTATCCCCACCTGAGCACTCTGCTGGGGGCCTGAGAATCACCCTATTCCTGCCCACTGGAGCCAGTGATTGTATGCACCATTAGATAGCCTGAGGATAGGCCTACCCAACCTGGCTCTATCCACCACCCAGTGCCTAAGCATGTTGTCCAGGGGCCTGGGGACTGCTCTACCCCATCCATCCATAATCATTGGCATCTGAACACTCCTCCTGCAGGCCTGAGGATGGGCTTGCCCAGCCTGTAGCTACCACCACAAATGGCACCTATCCACATATACCACCTTCAGGCCTGGGGACTGGGCCACCCAGCCCATTGCAATCACTGTCAATGCCAGCATGGATAGCTTGAAAACCAGAGGTTTGTCAAGCCACTGCTCCTCCCATCGCCCATGCCACAACCACTGCCCAGGGGCCTGAGGACTCACTCACCTACCCAGTCCACTATTGCCATTCCTAATACCTGAGCAATCCAGCTGAGGCCAAAGAACGGACATACCTGGAGCTGCTAACACTGGTAACAATGCACAGTGCCTTGGGGCCCAAGGACAGGTATGCTCAAGCTGCTGCTGCCATCATTAGGGCCTGATGATTGGCCCACCTGGCATCCTCATCCCTAGCAAAACTTCACCACTGCCTCCACTAACAACTGCACCATAAGCTACTGTGGAAAGCACAGACATCACTGATGCTATTTACAGCTGAAGAACTTATATGGAGACTACACTACTGCATGTACCCAGAATCAAAACCAAGATGCCCTACCCAACCAAAACCATAGATACATTTTCAGGAAAAGTTCTCTCCTATGTAAGAAATCCAAAATATTAGAAGAAGTGATTGTTACTCCAGATGCACAAATATCAACATAAGAATACAAGAAACATGAAAAAGCAAGGAAATATGATACTTCTAATAAAATGCAATAATTCTTCAGCAACAGATTCAAATGAAAAAGAAATTTATGAAGTGCCACAAAAAGAATTCAAAATGATGATATTACAGTAGCTTAAAAAGATATAAGGGAGCACATCTTAACAATACAAAGAAATAAAAAAAATTTAGTATATAAATGAGAAACTTACTGAAAGATGATATCATTAAAAAAATACCAAGCAGAAATTCTGGAACTAAATAATTCACTGAATGGAATAAAAAATATATTTGAGAGCTTGAAGAATAGATTAAATTAAACAAAGAAAGAATTTCAAAACTTGAAGACAGGTATTTTGAAATAAATTATCAGACAAAAATAAATAAAAAGAATAAAAAAATGAAGAAAGCCTACATGAAATATGGGAGACCATAAAGTGATCACGTTTTTACAATTCTGGAAGATGAAGAGAAGACCAAAGGGATAGAAAATCTATTTAATGAAACAATAACTAAAAACTTTTCAAATCTAGCAAGAAGTTTACACATCCAGATCCAGAAGGCTCAGAGATTTCCAACAGATACAAGTCAAAAAGGTCTTCTCTAAGTCACATTATAGTGAGAGTCAAAAGTCAGAGACAAGGAAAGAATTCTAAAAACAGCAAGAGAAAAGCATCTAGTCGCTGAAAAGAGAGTCCCCATAAGATTAACAACAGTTTTCTTAGCAGAAAACTTTCTTTTCTTTTTTTTTTGAGACAAGGTTTTGCTCATCCACAAAGAAGACAGCAATATACACAGGGGAAGAGAAGCCCTATTCAATGAAGAGTGCTGGAAAAATTGGACAGCCACATGAAGAAGAATGAAACAGGATTCATATCTCTTGCCACTCACAAAAATTAATTCAAGATGGATAAAAGACTTCGATGTAAGGCATGAAATCACAGGAATTCTAGAAGAAAATGTTGTAAAAACTCTTCTAGATATTAGCGTGAGCAAAGAATTTATGAAGAAGTCCCCTGTGGAAATCACAGCAACAACAAAAATAAATAAATGGGACTTGATTGAATTAAAAGGATTCTGCAAAGGTACAGAAATAACTAAGAGAGCAAATAGACAAGCTACAGTGCCCATCAATTAGTGAGTGGATTAACAAAATGTTATATATGTACACCATGGAATACTATTCAGCCATGAAGAATGATGACTTAATGCCTTTTGTAACAATTTGGCTGGAACTGGAGACTATTTTCCTACGTGAAGTAGCTAAAGAATGGAACAACAAACACCATGTGTACTCACTATTAAACTGGAATTAACTGATGAGCACACATGTGCCTAGAGGGAAGTAGATCTCAATGGGACTCAAGCAGGGAGCATAGGGAGGGGATGGGTTAAATCCTACCTGACAGGCACAATGAACACTATCTGAGTGATGGGCACACTTTTAATTCTGGCTCAAGTATTACAAAGGAGTCCATGTAACCAAAAACATTTGTACCCCGTAATACTTTGAGATAAAAAAAGAATGCAAAGTAACTCCATTTTCCCAAATTTCTTTTATATTCTGTTTGGAGATAAACCCTGAAGATGTTTACTAGTATTTTGTAAAAATTTTATGACTACTCTCAAGTGTTTTGCAAACCTCTCTCTTTGAAATTGATTTTGAGGTATAGTTTATTATCATATAATCACTGAACTACATATTTGAGTATTTGAAATTATTACAGCTTTGTCTTTGTTATTAAATTCTATGGCATGTTTTTTAACTGATGCAGAACTAGATTATTTTTTGTCATTTATATTTTTATTTTTTTTCAAATTGCTTAAATTAGTGGACAAGAGTATAATTTAGAACAGAGTTGTACAGTTTGATCCAATAGGTAGATGAGAGAGAGAGAGAGAGAGAGAGAGAGAGAGAGAGAGAGAGAGAGAGAGATGGGAAAATGGATATAATGCATATAAAACTACTTAGTACAATGCCTGGCTGTAGTTTTCCCTCAACAAATATTAGTTGGGTATCATCTTATAGAGGTTTGTTGTTAAAATTATTGTATGTACAATGAGGAGGTATTAATCTTAAAAATAAAACAATTATTGAGCAATTGCATCATTAAGCACAATATTTTGAACATGTCATATGGTGTTCTTTACTATGATTTATTTTACTTGCCTGAACAATCAACATTATTCATAAAAGACGAGTCAGCCTCAGAGGTTTTATACTCCAATATAGTATATTTTAGTTAAAATACATTTGCTACAAGATACTTTTCAATTTAGCACTTGGAAAGGTGCTGGCAAAATTATAGTTGTCAAAATAGTGATTTTCAATAAGCACCATAATTAGCATGCATCGTTTCCAGAAATCGTGCTTTTCAGCAATGGGCCGTGACTCATTTGTATTTGCATATAACCAGTACATGTTAGAAATAAATGCCCATTTATCTTCAAAATACAAAGAATAAAAATTTGGCCTAAATAGCTCTGTTAATTAAAGCACCTTAACAGATCATACCCATATCTTATGTAAAATATTGGTTTTGTGTTCTTCAGAGAATTCTCTTAATGTTTAGCTATGCGCTATTTCAAACCTAGCCTGTGCCTGGTTGTGAGAACAACTGGAGTGCTCCTTTTCCCTGATTCCTGGACAAACAGATCAAGAATCCTCTCTTAGGATTGGTAAATATGTATAATTCCTCTTGAGCCACCTACCAAATCCACGCCTCTTGTAGAGAAAGCATCACACTTCATCATGCATCAGAAGATTTCCAGCAAATGCTACGTGGCAAATCTAGCAATTGCTCAGGATACCCAACACACATCATTTGTCATTTGCTCTGAGAATCTTGGACTCATACTTTTCACTGTGCCTGAGCTCTTCTATCTGCCTTTGGCTTCCATTGATTTGGGGACCCTACCAGGCTCACTTCCTACCTTTCTGAATCATGACTCGCTGGCGTGGTTTTGGATATGTACCTTCTTTTAATTTCGGCCACCAAATTTGCTATATCTAGAGATTATTTCCGTCTCTAGATCCAGAAAACAAACTGCCTCCTACGAGACCCTCCTCCAGTCTTCCCACTACAGGAGATATGAATACTGGGGATTCTTTGGTCATCAAGAATTTAATTTCAGCTTTTACAACAAGTAACTTTCACCAATTTATCATTCCCACAAATATACTTTTTCTAATTTTTGACAAAAGATCAGTGAAGTGTTTTCTTCTTTGCTCTTAACATTTATTGAAATTTTCAGGTCATCGATTATTCTTTTGTGTGCTTAAATACTGAACTTAATTTTAAATCTTCCAAAGCAGGAACTCCCCCTTTTTAAACTAATATTTAGATCAGACTTTTAATAGATGTGTATCATTTGCAAGGAAAATATTTTGCCAGACTTTCAATAAAAATTGCATGCAAAATTATCTAGAGGCTACATTTAATATACCGAGCCAGGATAGTTCTTATCAATGTTTTTGAAAATGGGGAAAATAAGTGTCCTGTGGCATCCTTCTGAAGTTGGTCCTTAGGGAGTAATTTTTTTAACTGTTATTTTAAACACAATACCTTTGGTTGAGTCTGGGTAGCCAAAAGTATGTGCTATTGCATTAATTTTCAATTTAATTAGAATATCATATTGAATAAGATCATATAATATTGATGACTGATATAATATTTAAAGTAGCCCACAGGATAAATGGATTCCCACAGACATTTACCTAAGAACCTATACTTCTTCTCAGAGAGAAGTTAATTCTGACTGCTGCAGACAGAATGGAGTCTTGTTCCAATGACATTTAGTTTGCCTTCTCTATTTCCTGTGCTGGGATTCTAGATTCTCTGCATGCTGGCTCATTGCTTTCCAACTGATAAAGGAGTGCTGGTCCTCGGGTGTCCCCTGCCCAGAATCTAATGTTTCTCCACAGTCCTAGCAGAGTGAATTTTAATTTTGTTCTCAAAGTCCCAGGGTCTGTTCTTTTGGCATCTGATAGATGTGCTGAATATATCTTAGCTTCCTTGAGCATGGCTGAAAAAATCTGTCACTGGATCTATTTAAGTGCCTTTTAATATAAGATTATGAAACTTAAAGAAATAAAGTAATTTTTTAAATGGTGTTGCTTAACTCCTGAATCCTCATGGGCTCCCAATTTTCTATATTTTAAATTTTACTTCATTATATTCAATTCATAATGATTTCTTTTCCAAATTAGCAAGGTAGCATGAGTTATTTATTAAAAAGTCAAACATTGCTGACATTTATAAGGCAAAATAGTAAAATTTCAATTCCCTGGGGGAATTCTCTTTAACAAATATTTTTCTATGCACAAGTTACATATACTAAGTGGCATGTTGACATCAAGCCTGCTAGTGTGATCCAAGCATGAAGCAAACCTTATTTTTTTCTCTCATAACCTTTTAATTTTCTCAGTGTGATTAATTGTTTTCCTTGGATGGAAACTTAGGAAATTCCATGAATTTTGGTGCTATTTTAAGATAAAAGCATCAGTCTGGTGCTTTTGGTGGAGGAGGTAGTGGAGTTAAGGAGAATAGAAACCATCCCATTTGACAGATGTAGTTGTAAGCTAGCTTTATTTATAAAGAAAAAATTTTAAATCATGGGATACTTTGTTAATTCTTCAGAATTTCTCGATCCCCATAGCTGGATGTTGGGAGATAATTGTCCATGAATCTCTTACATTTCTGCCTACCTTGTGAGCAGAAGCACTGAGTGACTTTGTTCTGGATATCTTTTTGTTTTTAGACATCATGTTTATGTAGCAAATAACTTTGGAAGATAGAGATAGTGTCTACATCCAGAACAAAGGGCAGAAATGCATAATGCTCATTATTAAAAATTTGGGTTTCCTAAGTTCAGGGACCCGTTCAAGGCTGGATATGAATGAACCCCTTCCCTAATAAAATAGATTGCTGTTCAACCCCCTGACATTATGATTCAATAGAACTGTCATGATAGGTATCACAAGATAATATAGTCACTCCATGCTTCGTCATCGGGTGATCAATCTCTACTAGGGTTCAGTAGTGCACTGGAGGTGCTCTCCAGTAATTAGAGTATCATTGTACTGCAGAAACAGGAGTAGAGTTTTGCACTTTACAAAGTTATTTAATGACCAGCACCATTTAAGGCTGTCTTTTCTCTGATCAATTTCCTTTGTGTCCTCGTCAAAAATCAATTGACCATATATGAATGTAGAGCTATTTCTGAACTCTGTTCTGTTCTCTTGCTTTCTTTATCTTTACATCAATATCACACTGTATTGATTACTGTCACTATTGCTATTTCTAACCTTAGTGGGCTAGGAGCCAATGTTTCACCATTAAAATGATACTAACTGTGTAAATTTTGCAGATGTTCTTTGTAGTTAAGGCAGGTTTCTTATATACCTAGTTTGCTGAAAATTTTATCAGGATTATATGTTGAGTTTTGTCAAATGATTTTTTTAAACATTTTTGAGAAGAACATAGGACGTCTTAAAATTTAGTATGTGAATATGGTGAATTACATTGATTGATTGTTGAACCAACTTTGCATTCCTAGCATAAACTCCACTCTTTCATGTTGTAGTATCTTTTTTACACAATGTTGGATTCAATTTACATATTTTGTTAAGATTTTTGCATCCATATTGATGTAGAATGTTGGTCTATGATTTTTCTTCTCTTTTAATATTCTTGTCTGGTTTTTATAGTAATGCTGGTCTTACTGAATGAGTTGGAAAGCCTGCCATACCCTTGAATTTTCTGGAAAGTTTATGTAGAATTAGTATTCTTTTTCTATAAATGTGTGATAGAATTCACTGCAGAAATCCTTTTTATCTGGGTGGTTTTTTTTGAGATGTTTAACTACAAATTCAATTTATGAGATATAAAACTGTTCATGTTATCAATTTCTTTTTGAGTGAAGTTTGGAGATTTATGTGTTTCATAAAATTTTCCCATTTCATCTATGTTGTCAAATTTATTATATTATTCTTTTATTATTTCTTTAATATCTGTATAATTTGAGTGATATTAATCTCATTCTAATATTGATAATATTTTTTTCTCTCAATTTTTCCGATAAGTCTGGCTAGAAATTTATCAATTTAATTTATTTTCTCAAAAACCAGCACTGATTTTTCCACTGATTTTTCTCAATGTTTTTCCATTTTTTATTTCATTGATGTGTGCTTCTGTTCATAAGTTGTATTTGCTTGTACAGATTTTGGATGTATTATATTTTCTCTTATTTTTCTAGTTCCTAAATGTAGAAGTCAAGTGCATTGATTTAAAAACTTTTTTCTTTTCTACTATATGCATTTCTGCTATAAATTTCCTTCAGTGTAATGCTTTAGTGCTACTAAAGCATGCTTTCAGTTTCTGAAAGAGTTATATAGAATTGTTATTACTTTTTTCAAATTATGATATGTTGTGCTTTTTTATTAGATTCAAAATACTTTCTTATTTTCTTTTACCTGTGGGTAACTTATAAATGTGTTATTTAGTTTCCAAATATTTGGGGACTTGCCAGACATGTTTCTGCTATTGATTTCTAGTCTTTTTGCCCCTCTGTGCTTCATTTTGGATAGTTTCTGAATTTCATTAATTTTCTTATGCATTGTCTCCTCTGACGCTAGTCCTATCTGTATTTTTCGTCTCATACATTGTGGTTTTCATCTCTAGAAGTTCAAGTTAGGCCTTTTTACATATTCCATGTCTCCATTTAACATATCTAATCTTTCATTGGGCTTTTTGGACATATGGAATTCAGTTATAAAGGTGGTTATAGGGGAGGAGCAAAGATGGTGGATGAGAAAAGCCGCCAGTCAGAGTGTCTCTGCAAAAAAGATGAATTTTAGAAGAAAGAGAAAAAAATAAGCTAGCAGAGAAACATAGATCGGGTGAGGGTCAGAAGGAAGGGTGCTTGAAACTACAGGAGACTCCATGGGAAGACGTTGTGGAGGAGAACTGGAAGGAGAAAGGTCCTGAGAGGCTTGGAGATCAGCGACAAAGGTAGGTGGAGCGGTTAACTTCCCCCTCCCTTGCATCTTGGACTGCTGATGCAGCAGTTGGAGAGACCTGCCAACACCAGCCCAGAGACGGCTGCTGCCGGTGAGCAGTAGCCTCTTGCGGACTCAGCGCCAGGCTCCTAGCCCCCTTGGGGAACCTCCCTGGGTACAGACCTGAGCCTATTGACAGATGCCATAGTACTGCATTCTCTCCTTTCCCCTCCCTACCCGTGAGTGCCCAAGGAGACAATTTAGACATCACATGGAGGCATCTCCAAGGAAAGGGACCTTTCCTTTTGGGGCCCTACAGCAGACTGAGGGGTACTCAGACTGTGAGCTCCATAACAGCCAGCTCTCCCAGGTGCTATTTGCCTGGGGACTCCAGGAGAGTGGGGCAAATCCTGAGGTGGAGTGCAATAGATCCAGCTTGGGCACCCTTAGGTGATTGAAGACCAGCACCCCTCCCCCTGGCAGGGTCAGGGATTGATCTCCAGGGCCCAGGGGACAGGCCTGCAGACCAGACCCCATACACCCAGGTCATGGTCACACTGCCCCAGGGCACAGAAGAGACATCTGTGAAAGAGCCTCCTGAGGAGTGCGTGCCTTCAGGGGCAGATCAGCGTGTGGGAGCGGCAACCCTCCTCCTAAAAGAGGCTTGTGCACCTAGCTCAGGCCAAGATCCTGGGTAGGGAACCTCCTGGCCCACATCACAGCCAAGGGAGATCCATCAGCCTCAGGTCCCATTGGCTGGCAGAGGCCTGGGAGAGGCCATAGAGAGGGAGAGAGTGGAGGGGAGCAAGACCTGCTCCAGAGTGCGGGTCTTGGACAGCCCCACACCCCAAGCCCAGACTTTCAGCTGAGTGGAACCATTTCAGCCTCTCCCGGCAGCTTTGCACAGAAACAAACAGCAGACCTTTGACCCCTGCTAACAGCAGTTGTGGAGCCTGAGGGCAGGTTTACCCAACCCAGCCCCACCCAGACTCACTCCCGGTCCTGCCCCCACTGAGGTGGAGAATAAGGACACACCTAGAAATCCCAGGGCCTCACCCACCACCCAAGGCACAAGAGGGCCTCTCTAGAGGAATAAGAGCTAGTTACAGGACCCCAAAACAGCACGCTCCTCCCTGAAAGTGCCAACTACTGACAGGGAGGTCATTCTGCATACCCTTTAACTGCATCTACTGATTCATCATAAAGGGTGTGGTTGAATCTCACCCCAAAACACCACCTACTGGCTCAGAGATTAACAGGGTGTGTCATTATCCAAACAAAAATCTAAAGGCAAGAAGGAACAACTGATCCAGATGGGAAGGAACCAGCAAAAGAACTCTGGAAGTATGGAGACTCAAATGGAAAGCACACCCCCAAAGAGGAACAACAGCTCCCCAGCAATGGACATTAACCAAACTCAGAACACTAAAATGACAGAAGAAGAATTTCAAACATGGATTGTAAGAAAACTGAATGATATGCAAGGAAAAATGGATAACCAACACAAAGAAACCACAAAAAAAATCCTGGACTTGGAATAAAAATTCACTAAAGAAATTGAAACATTAAAAAAAAATCAAATCGATCTCCTGGAAAAGAAGGACTTATTCAGGGAACTACAAAACACAGCGGAAAGCCTCAAGAACAGGGTACGTTGAAAAGAAGAAAGAATCTCAGCGATTGAAGACAACTCCTTCCAATTAAATAAGTCAGTCACAGACATTGAGCACAAAATTAAGAGAAAAGAAATACGCCTACAAGAAATGTGGGATTATGTGAAAAAACCACCCCTGAGGGTGGTAGGGGTTCCGGAAGGTGAAGAAAAAAATACTCAAGGGCTGGATAAGCTATTTGAAGAATTAATAGAGGAGCATTTCCCAGGCTTTGCTAAAAATCCAGATATACAGGTATAAGAAGCTCAACGGACCCCAGGGAGATTCAATGCAAATAGGAAGACACCGCATCACGCAGTCATCAGATTGACCAAAGTAGCCACTGAAGAGGACTTTCTACGAGCTGTAAGGTGAAAGAAACAAGTAACATTCAAAGAAAAGCCAATCAGAATGACTCCAGATTTCTCAACTGAAACCCTACAAGCAACAAGAGACTGGGGCCCCATTCTCACTCTTCTGAAACAGAATAATGCCCAGCCTAGGATCTTATACCCTGCTAAACTAAATTTCATATAGGAAGGAGAAATAAAGACATTCTGAGATAAGCAAAGACTGAGGGAATTCACCAAGACAAGACCAGCTCTCCAAGAACTACTCAAAACAGAATTACACAAGGACCAACACAATAAACACTCTTGAATGTGAAACCACTCAAAAGTTAAAGATCAAAGGCTAGATTCCACAATGGCTCAAGAGAGAAAACAAAGCAACAAAATGCAACCCAACAGAAAGAACTGTAATTCACCCCACTTAATGGTTCTCTCAATAAATGCGAATGGCTTGAACTCCCCTATCGAGAGACATAGACTGGCTGACTGGATAAAAAGAAAAGCAAGCCAAGCATCTGCTGTCTCCAGGAAACACATCTAACCTGGAAGGATGCATTTAGACTCAAGGTAAAGGGGTGGAAATCAATATTTCAAGCATATGGAAGCAAAAAAAAGGCTAGTGTGGCAGTTTTGATCTCAGATAACTTGGTTTTTAAATCAACAAAGGTAATGAAAGACAAAGGGGGTCCCTATATAATGGCGAAGGGTACAGTTCAACAAGAAGACATAACAATTCTAAATATGTAGGCACCCAACTTAGGTGCACCCAGATTCATAAAGCAAACTCTACTTGATCTAAACAAATCGACAGACAGCAACACCATAATAGTCAGAGACTTCAACACCACACTGACAGCACAGGACAGATCCACCAAACAGAAAATTAACAAAGAAATAATGGACTTAAACAGAACTCTAGAACAAATGGGCTTGACTGACATTTACAGGACATTCTACCCAAAAACCACTGAATACACATTCTTCTCATCAGCTCATGGGACATTCTCTAAGATTGACCATATTCTAGGACACAAAGCATGTCTCAAAAAATTTAAAAAAATGGGAATCATACCATGCATCTTCCCAGATCACAGTGGAATAAAAACAGAAATCAACCGCAACAGAGACTCTCATCTCTACACAAAGTCATGGAAATTAAACAACTTTCTGCTGAACGATTGCTTCATAAATGAGGAAGTAAAGACGGAAATCAAAAGATTCTTTGAACTAAATGACAAAGATGACATAAGTTATCAAAATCCACGGGACACAGCCAAAGCAGTCCTGAGAAGAAAGTTTATTTCCATAAATGCCTATATCCAAAAGTCAAAAAGATCACAAATAGACAACCTAATGAATTGACTCAAAGAACTGGAAAAAGAAGAACAGATCGACCCCAAACCCAGCTGAAGAAGGGAAATTAATAAGATCAAATCAGAACTAAATGAAACTGACAACAGGGAAACTATACGGAATATTAATAAAACAAAAAGTTGGTTCTTTGAAAAAATAAAACAAAATTGACACACCTTTGGCTAAACTAATGAAAAACAGAAAAGAAAAATCCCTAATAAGCTCCATCAGGAAGAAAAAAGGAGAAGTTACAACTGATGCCGTGGACATTCAAGATATAATTTATGAATATTACAAAAACCTTTAGGCACACAAATTGGAAAATGTGGAGGAAATGGGCAAAATTTTAGAAACAGACAGCCTCCCTAACCTCAACCAGGAAGAAATAGAATTCCTGAACAGACCAATATCAAGGACTGAAATTGAAACAGCAATAAAAAACATTCCAAAAAAGAAAAGTCCCGGACCAGATGGTTTCACACCCGAATTTTACCACACCTACAAAGAAGAACTGGTGCCTATCCTGCAGAAATTATTCCACAGCTTTGAGAAGGATGGATTCCTCCCCAACACATTTCATGAAGCCAACATAACCCTGATACCCAAACCAGGAAAGCACGCAACAAAGAAGGAAAACTACAGACCAATTACCCTTATGAATATAGATGCAAAAATTCTCAACAAAATTCTAGCTAACCAAATCCAGGTGCTTATTAAGAAAATAATCCATCACGACCAAATGGGCTTCATTCCAGAGATACAGGGATGGTTCAACATATGTAAATCTATAAATGTAATTCACCACATAAACAGAAGCAAAACCAAAAACCATGTGATTCTCTCAATAGACACAGAAAAAGCATTTGACAAAATTCAACACCCTTTTATGATAAGAATGCTTAACAAAATAGACATAGATGGTGCTTTCCTAAAAATGATACAAGCCATTTATGACAAACCCACAGGCAACATCATACTGAATGGGGCAAAATTGAAAGCATTCCCACTTAGAACTGGAACCAGACGAGGTTGTCTACTATCTCCACTTCTAATCAACATAGTGCTGGAAGTCCTGGACATAGCAATCAGGCAAGAGAGTGGAATTAAAGGCATACGAATGGGAACACAAGACATCAAACTCTCACTATTTGCTGATGACATGATATTATATCTAGAAAATCCCATGGATTCAACCAAGAGGCTCCTGGAATTGATAAACGAATTCAGTGAAGTCTCAAGATATAAAATCAATACACACAAATCAGAAGTTTTCATATATGCCAATAGCAGTCATACCGAGAACCTAATCAAAGAGTCAATTCCCTTCACCACAGCAACAAAGAAAATAAAGTATCTAGGAATATATTTAACTAAGGAGGTAAAAGACCTCTATGGGGAGAACTATGAAACATTGAGGAAGGAAATAGCAGAGGACGTAAATGTATGGAAAACCATACCATGCTCGTGGGTCAGCAGAATCAGCATTGTTAAGATGTCTATACTACCCAAAGTATCTACAGATTCAATGCAATCCCTATTAAAATACCAACATCATTCTTCACAGATGTAGACAAATTAATTTTAAACTTTGTATGGAACCAGAGAAGACCCAGCATAACAAAAACAATTCTAGGCAATAAAAACGTAATGGGAGGTATCAACTTACCAGACTTCAAACTTTATTATAAGGCTGTAGCAATCAAAAAAGCTTGGTACTGGCACAAAAATAGAGCCAACGGCCAGTGGAACAGAACTGAGAACCCAGATATGAAACCATCCTCATATGGCCACCTAATCTTTGACAAAGCAGACAAAAACATACACCGGGGAAAAGAATCCTTATTCAATAAATGGTGCTGGGAAAACTGTATAGCCACATGTAGAAGACTGAACCAGGATCCACACCTTTCACCTCTCACAAAATCAACTCGCATGGGGTAACTGATCTAAACCTCAGGAGTGAAACTATTAGAATTCTAGAGGAAGATGTTGGAAACACTCTTCTAGACATTGGCCTAGGCAAAGAATTTATGAAGAAGACCCCAAAGGCAATCACAGCAACAACCAAAATAAATAAATGGGACCTGATCAAATTAAAAAGCTTCTGCACAGCCAAAGACACTGTCACAAGAGCAAACAGACAACCTACAGAATGGGAGAAAATTTTTGCATGCTACAAACCTGATAACGGGTTGATAACTAGAATCCACTTAGAACTCAGGAAAATCAAGAAGAAAAAATCAAACAACCCTATCAAAAAGTGGGCAAAGGGCATGAACAGAAACTTTTTAAAAGAAGACAGAATAACGGCCCAAAAACATATGAAAAAATGCTCAACATCTCTAATCATCAGGGAAATGCAAATCAAAACCACAATGAGATATCACTTATCTCCAGTGAGACTGGCCTTTATCAGCATTCTGAAAACAGTAAATGCTGGCATGGATGTGGAGAGATAGGAACATTCATACACTGCTGGCGGGACTGCGAACTAGTGCAACCTCTGTGGAAAGCAATATGGCGATACCTTAAAGAGATACAAGTGGAAGTACCATTCGATCCAGCAATCCCATTACTGGGCATCTACCCCAAAGAACAAATGATACTCTATAAGAAAGACACCTGCACCCAAATGTTTATAGCAGCACAATTCACAATTGCAAAGATGTGGAAACAACCCAAGTGTCCATCAATACATGAGTGGGTTAATAAAATGTGGTATATGTATACCATGGAGTACTATTCAGCTTTAAGAAACAATGGTGATATAGCACCTCTTGTATACTCCTGGATAGATTTGGAATGCATTCTGCTAAGTGAAGTGTCCCAAGAATGGAAAAACAAGCACCACATGTACTCACCATCAAATTGGTATTAACTGATAAACACATAAGTATACATATAAGAATAACATCTATTAGATGTCAGGGAGGGGGAAGGGGGGAGAGGTATTTGCATACATAAAGAGTGCAATGCACACCATCCAAGGGATGGGCACGCTTGAAACTGGGACTTAGGGGGGAGTGGGGAGGCAAGGGCAACATACATAACCTAAACATCTGTACCCCCATAATGTGCTGAAAAAAAAGTGTTTATAGTATCCTTGTTAAGTAATAATTTAGTCTCATTTGTCATTTTAGGGTCAGTTTTTATTAACTGATTTTTCTTCTAATGATTGGCTTTATTTCCTACTCACTTGAATGTCTGGAAATTTTTTATCGAATGTCAAAAATTATAAATTTTATTGTGCTGAGAGATGGTTATTTTTGTATTCCTGTATAAAAATTTTTTGACCTATGTTAGCTAACTTTGTTAAATGCTATTTTAACTTAGTTACTTGGAAATAGGTTAATTATTTTGAGTCTTACTTTTAAGCTGTTAGATAAAACCAGAGTAGTATTTATTTCGTGGCTAATTTTGCCCCACTATCGAGGCAATTTCCTTCTGTATGCTCTATCAATGCCTGATGAATTATTAGGACCTCTACAGTGGCTGTTGAGAGTAGGAAATATTGCTGCCCCTATGTGAGTTCTATAGATTCATCTCTCTAATCTTTTTTTTTTCCCCTTGGTTCTTTCCTCAATTTGATTCATCACTTGCATATACTGATTAGTATTCAGCCAAAGACTTGGGTGTAACCTTCTGAAGATCTTCAAAACTCTCTCTTTTTTAAGTTCTCTCCTCTCTTATACTCTGTCCATTATTTCTAGGCAGTTTTGCCTTCCCACACTTCATATTCATTCCCATAACACAGGGAGATCCGGCAGTTTTTGTGAACCTCTCCCTGGTTTACTGTCCTTGTGCTGCAGTCTGTAAATCATCCACAGGTAGTGAACTTGGCAATTATGGTGTCCTCATAATTTTTTTGCATCTCTTGGATCACTGACCTTTTTTTGCTTGCTGTCCACTTCTGGAAAACCATTGTTTCAGTTATTCTGTCTGGTATTTTAACTGATTTCTGGCAACAGAGTAACTCTGGCCCATCTTGTTATTCCATCTTGGCTGGAAGTAGAAGTCCTGGAGTTTGCATTTGGATACTTTTATTGGGTCTTTATAGAGAATCAATGGAGTATCTTTATCCCTTACAGGTATTTCCAGCACCATTGGATCTTCAGGATCATCTGGATCAAGATACAAGGCAGCTTACACCACACCTTTGACTTGTTGCAAAACCTTTTCTTACTCTCTGCTCCACTCAAAGTGGATGTACTTATGGGACATGCCATAAATATGCCAAAGCAATACTCCTTTGTGCAGTATATTCCAGCTCAGACATTGACTCAAGTGAAATGCTTTGCTACTTTTATAGTGGCAGGAGACACAGGTTGAACAAATCTTTTCTTTTCTTTACTAGGGCTATTCTGTCATCCTCCAGTGAAGTGGACCAATTCATACTTCCCTGATATGTCAGGCCCATGAATCTTTATAGTGTTTAATCTCAGACCTTCTAGCTTATAAGCACTAGGGCTTATAAATTACTTGACATTTGTTGGTTACTGCATCCAATTAGCATGATATCGTTAATACAATAGATCAACCTGATATTCTGGGGAATATCAAACTGATCAAGTCCCCTGTAGACTATACTATGACAGAGAACATGAGAGTTAATATATCTTTGTGGCAAAAATGTCAATGTGTACTGCTGTTGCCTTGAAAAGCACACTGGTATTGATTATCTGCACTGATGGGTATGGAAGTAAACATTTTATCAATTTATAGCTGTATGCCAGTCACCAGAAGCTAAATTAAACTATTTTAATAAAAATTCTGCATCTAGCATTGTAGCTGTGCTTGGTTGACTGAAGCTACTAGTTGATTATATTTATGTTAGTCCTCTATCATATACTCATAACACATTTTTTTTTCAGGGACCAAACACAATAACTTTAAAAGTGATTTGATTGAGGCCATCATTCCTATATCCTCCAAGCTTTGACAGTGTCTCTAAACTCTGTATGTACTCTCAATATACAGTTTTCGGTTTGATTTACTCTTTTGACCTCAATACAGAAAATGGTTTCAGGGGCTTTCACATAGCCTCCCCATCACAAGGGACATTACAGGTTATTGAATCAACATGAGAAATCTTTCTGGAAGATACATAGAGTATTTATTCCAATTATACATGCAGTGACTGGTATATGATTACAAGGTGCCTCAGACCTGTTGGACCTAGTGTGAGACAGAATGGGACAAAAACTTCATTTGTTACCTATTCTCTTTAAACCTAATACATGACGTGCAGAAGGATGATGGCATTTTGAGTGCCTTGGTGTCGGTGCCAGCTCAGTCTTGTATTTAACACTCATCACAAGTGTTAGTTTCCTCCTTTGCTCACCACACAGTTCCTTAGTAAATGGCAGCAAGTTTCTTGGAAAAGAAAAAGAATTAGATTAATATTTTTTGTATACATTTCTGGTGGTTTTGCAGGGTCATTCTTCCAGTGGACAAAGTGCCCCTTCAATAAAAGGGTTTTGGGTATGTGAACTGACATTATTCTGAAAACTGAGTGAAGGGAGTATTTTCCCCCTTGTGGTGCTTGACATCAGTCTATTGCTCAACAGGAATCCATTTTTTTTATTTATACAAATTGAGTAACACCTCCTCCGGTCCTGTTCTTATTCCTGGTAACACCTTGATCTAGTAGACATTATCAGGAAACCCTGTTTGCTAAGGTATTCTGATTACTCTTCAGGCCTTGCTGCCCGTTCTGATAATCATATCCATCTTGTTTCGTGCTCAGGTTCTGTCACATGCCCTTGGGCATTCCAGAATCTTACCACCCCCATTAATATTAGGGAGTCCAATTTCATGGCAGCAATATTATTTTTGTATTTGTGTTGTTTTTGGTTCCTGGCCATAACTTTATTTTTTTAAATAAATTTTTTATTTTGGAATAATTTTTGATTTGCAGAAATCTTGCAAAGACAGTATGGAGTGTTTTGGGATAGCTCTTCTTCAATTTACCCCACTGTTAGGAATTTACATTACCATGTTACATTTGAAAAAACTAAAAATCTGACATTGGTACATTAATATATTAAGTAAACTCCAGTATTTGTTTGAATTTTATTTGTTTTTTCATTGACGTTTTCATTCTGTCCCAGGATCCAACCCTGGTGGCCACATTGTATTTAGTTGTCATGTGTCCCTAGTATCTTTTGGTCTGTGACATCTTCTCAGTCTTTCCTTGATTTTCATGACCTTGAAAGATTATAATAATGCTGGCTAAGTACACTGTAGAATGTCCCCAAGTCTGGGATTTTTCTAGTGTTTTTCCCATGATTAGAATGATGTTATTGGTTTTTGGAAAGAATACCACAGAGATGAAGTGTCATGACCATCACATCTTATCAGGTGGTACGTGATAGCCACATGAGATCACTGGTGATGTTAACCTTCATCATTTGATAAAGGTACTGTTTGCTAAGTTTCTCCACTATAAAATTATCATTTTCCCCTTTTTATTTTGCTAATCTATTCTTTGGAAGCAAATCAGTAAGTCTAGCCCACCTTCATGTTAGAGTATCACATACATTATTTGGAATTCTTCTGCAAGGAAGACTTATCTATGTTTCTTTCTTTATTTATATCAGTATATACTCATGTGTATTTATTTTATGCTTTGAATTATAATACTACAAATAACTTTTTAAAAAATTTTGTCACATGTATAATACCATATACATGTTGAGTCTTTACTGGTTATCCCTGATATGTCCATTGTCTAGTCATACCTGGTCCTTTGAAATTAGGCAGCTCTCCAGCTATCCTTGGGCATCAGATTTCTTGATGAGGCTGGGAGTGTAGTTCTGTACCTGGGAGCTTGTCTCTATAAACACACCCTACAGATGTTACTTGAGAACATTCAAGAACATAAACCCTAGACTACAATTATTTGAGAAACCTGGAAAATTCATTCCTTTTTGGTGTTGAGAACAAGGAACTTCTGGTACTTCTACCTCTTAGTAACAAAGCTATTAACCTTAAATTACTGAGAATTAAGACTGATTATCTTGCCTGGAAATAGCTCTTTAAGATTGTTATTACTTAACTATATCATTCTCTAACTATACAGGCTTGAGGTTTTTCTATCTGGACTGCACCTTGCAGCTACTGCTGGATTACTAGAAATAACTTATTTAACTATTTCTGTGTGCCCTGAACTCAGAACTGAGTGCCTTTAACTCCTCAATGCAAAAGTGAGAATAATTTGATACATCTCTAAGCAGCTAGAATAGAGGTAGGTGTCTGGATGAGGGCATTATTTTATGTTCAGGGGCTAATTTTTAATATAGATATCATTTCAAAATAACTGCACAGAGAATCTATGAGGGTGAAGAAAAAACTTCCAATTTTTATCTTCTTCTGAACAGGCTTTGATATCCTTGGACTGTGGTGTTTCTATCTCTGCAAACAAAAATATCTCTGACACCTGCTGAATTTTGCTAAACTTGAGCTGAAAATATCACTTAAGTGTTCTATTCAAGTATCATTCCTTTCTAATCATTTCTTAGCAAGGTCATTCTCTGAATAGGTGAAACTTAGAATGAATAGCACTCAGACTACTTGGTTTGAGTTCACTTCTTTTCTTTTCTTTCCTTCCTTCCTTCCTTCCTTCCTTCCTTCCTTCCTTCCTTCCTTCCTTCCTTCCTTCCTTCCTTCCTTCCTTCTTTCTTTCTTTCTTTCTTTCTTTCTTTCTTTCTTTCTTTCTTTCGCTTTCTTGCTTTCTTGCTTTCTTTCTCTCTCTTTCTTTCTTTTCTTTTTTGTGATTCCAGCTATCTCTTCCCTTTGGTAGCATCGAACAGATATGTGGAAACTAGTAAAGGTTATAGTCCTGAATGGAACTTTCACTTTCTCTCCCAATTTCAACTTTCACCATTGGTCTCTAGTTTTTCTTTTGCTGTATCTATAAAACTAAGCTGCTTTTATAGGCATTCACCTACCACATTAGTTTTGAGGCTTTTAAAAATTTCATTGTGCTTAACATTCTCATATTGATATAATGTTAACTCAAAAGACTGTGATATATTATGAGGCCAAAAGAAGAATCATGTAAGATTCAGTTTGATATTGGCTCTGAAATGCTCCATTTTCAGGAAAGTCACTTTACCTCCTAAATCTTTTTTTTAATAATCATCTTGATTGATTATTTTAAGAATTAAGTTACTATATTTTGAAAATTTTATTTTAAACTGACCCATACATTGAAATACTGAGGATGTTTTGTTCAGAGTTTCTAAGTCTTAAAATAATACAAAACAAGGATACAGACTCTGGTTTTGTTAACATTGACTTATTCTAAAAATCTTTTATATAACTTATCTCATTATTAATATTATTGATAATGGTAATTACTGTCTATGTGTACTTTAACAAGTTTCCACCTGTTTATGTTCTCTGCTATTTCCTTCCTCAGTGTTTCATAGTTCTCCCTGTAGAGGTCTTTTACTTCCTTAATTAAATATATTCCTAGGTACTTTGTTTTCTTTGTTGCTGTTGTGAAGGGTATTGAGTCTTTGATTTGGTTCTCAGTTTGACTGTTGTTGGAGTATAGGAATGCTACTGATTTCTATACATTGATTTTGTAACCTGAGACTTTGCTGAATTCGTTTATCAATTCCAGTAGTCTCATGGCAGAATCTTTGGAGTTTTCTAGATATAAGATCATATCGTCAGCAAAGAGAGATAGTTTGACCTCTTCTGCCTCCATTTGGATGCCCTTGCTTTGTTTCTCTTGTCTGATTGTTCTGGCTAGGATTTCCAGCACTATGTTGAATAGAAGAAGTGATAGAGGGCAACCTTGTCTGGTTCCAGTTCTAAGTGGGAATGCTTTCAATTTTTCCCCATTCAGTATGATGTTGGCTGTGGGTTTGTCATATATGGCTTGTGTCATTTTTGGGTAAGTCCTGTCTATGCCTATTTTGTTAAGCATGCTTATCATAAAAGGGTGTTGAATTTTGTAATAAAAAAGACATCTGCCCTAGAATGTTTATAGCAGCACAATTCACAATTGTAAAGATGCAGAAACAACCCAAGTGCCCATCAATACATTAGTGGATAAATAAAATGTGGTATATGTACACCACGGAGTTCTATTCAGCCACAAAAAACAATGGTGATCTAGCACCTCTTGTATTATCCTGGATAGAGTTGGAATCCATTCTATTCAGTGAAGTATCGCAAGAAAGGAAAAATAAGCACCACATGTACTTACCATCAAATTTGTTTTAACTGATCAACACTTATGTGCACATATAGTAGTAACATTCCTTGAGTGTTGGGCAGATGGGAGGAGGGAGGAAGGGATGGGTATAGACACACCTAATGAGTGCGCTGCACACTGTCTGGGGGATGGACACGCTGGAAGCTCTGACTCGGTGGGGCAAGGGCAATGTATCTAACCTAAACATTTGTACCCCCATAATATGCTGAAATGAAAAAGAAAAAAAAAATTTAAAAAAGTTTCTTTTTCTGTAAAATGATAGTGATACCTACCTCCCAGCTGTACTGGAAAATTTAGATATAAAATTGCTGAGCACAGGCAACAGCAAGCCATAAGATTTCAGTGTGTGTTATCCTTTCACTTCCCTCACTCCTCCCCTTCCATACCCCTAGAGAGGCCATGACTTCTGAGATCTATTGTCTTAACCATTCAGTTTATGTTATTCTTGTAATGAATATACCAGTTAGTTATGTAAGGGCTTTGATGATAAAGTGAAAGGCACGTTAATGTTAAATCATTAAAATAAGTCCCCAAATGGGCAAAATAGAGAACAGAAAGGAGAACTAAGCTCTTTCATCAATGGACCATATTATCTGTGTGATTGGGAGTGAAGTCTCTTTCTTTCTAATTTTATAGACAGATCACTAAGGCTCTTCCTTTCTGTTCTGCTACTATTGTTTGCTTTTAGGCTCATAAAGTCTCCTACCAGAACTTTCTGCAAAGTTTTTCCAAAAGTGTTCCTGCTGCCAGCCTTTTTATTTCATCCACAGTGATTAAAATTCAATTTTCTTAGTTTTTTTCATATACAATTGCCTCACTCCCAAACATTTATTGTTCCTTTTTTCCCAACAGAATAACGTCTAAACAAATTAGCCTGACACTCAAGATCTTCACAGAACGTCCTTAACTTCCTCCTTTCTATTAAAAGTCATGCATGCTCTGCTCTCCTCAAGACTTTCTCTTGGGGTTTGGTAATGCCCACTCCCAACTCCACTTTTCAGGATGACGGGTGGAAATGGTTTTTACTAGCACTGGAATACTTCCCTGTTCTTGTGGTTTTCCTATACCCTGCACATAGCTTTGTAAGTATTCTCTGTATCAAAACTGAACTTGAATAACCCAATTTGAATGTGCCATCTGTTGCCTGGCTGTTATATTTCCCACATTTATCTCATGTCATACACTCTATCCTCTAAAGACAGATGGTTTATCTATTGCAGGCATAGTGGTTCAGAACATCCAATTTGGAATGATAAAGTATTTGTGTTTGAGTCCTGACTTTACTACTTATCAGTGCAATGACTTTGGTCAAGTTATTCAGCTTCTCTGAGCCTCAATATCCTCATCTACCAAATAGGAATAGTAGTAGTAGCCACCTCACAGAGTTATTGTGAGAAATAAAGGATTACATAGAAAATCTATAACGGAACAAATGCTAAAGAAATGGGGTTTTGGTCATGAATGCTTCTTGGGCACGTATACCTCATCCATTTGTGCTGCCACATATCTCTTTTTCTATTTTTCCCTATTATTCTCACTTAAATTGATGTATTCTAGGTTCAGTTAAAATCCTAGTGCTTCTATAATCTCTCGTGTTTCTCAATGTTTATGATGCTTATTCCCTGGAACTTTCCTTTGTGTTTTTGTCTGCATAAGTTTCCTCTCCCCAACTAAATTCTTAACAATCTGGAGATAGGGACAAGGATTTTTCATTTCCTTTTATCAGCTCTAACTAGCTTGGTGTTGGGGACATAGTAGAAGCTCAACAAATATTTGCTTAGTAATTTGATTTTAATCATTTAATTTCAATTAAGGGAGGTAAATTTTATAACACAAGTAATTTCAATTAAGGTAGATAGGCAAACTGCCTAATGCAAATCTCCAGAATAGATTTATTGATCATCACAGTGCCCATTTCAGGATAGGTATAGAGTATTTGATGATTTTTGGTAATTATTATATAGACAAATTATCTGTAATAGTTAAGCACTTCGTTGATTACTGAGTAGACACAATCTCTAATATGTACTTTTTAAAATTAGCCATCAGATTAATAAAAATGATTTAAGCAGCTTAAAAAGCCCAGTATACTAGTATTCTAGTATTAATATACTAGTATTCTAGTATATTAATGCCAATATACTAGTATTCTAGTATTTTTGTCATCTTTTAAATATACCAGATTGTGTTCTCACCACAATACTTGAGAATACATAATCCATTTACTTCTTCTGACAATAATATAAAATTTTGATTTCTGTTATATTTTGTATTATACTCCATGTGGAATATTTGTGGGCCTCTAAACTAAAGTTAAATTACGGAAGGGCCCGAGTACAAGAATTAGTGTTAGTTTCTGGTGAGCAGTATAACTCACCAGCCTTCTTTAAATATTGCCTTTACTTTTGTCCTAAGAAAAGAATTAAATAAAGGTATAGCCTGTAGGTGGCATTTGAGTCCACTGATCCCTTTCCTGTGCTCTATCTTGCATCTTTATATCGCAGTTTCAGTAAAGCAGCATGGTTATAATTAGTGTTGGCTTCCCAGCATGATGATGAGATTTAGTGGTACCATAGACCTTGAGCTACTATGAAAAATCCTCATTGAACCTTGCCAAATTCCTGTTGAAATGTGGCAACTCCCCAAACTTCTGTCTTGTTAGTAGAAATGAACTATAGTGCAAAGAAGCAATGAAGATTGCCTGACTGTGATGTGCGTATCTCTGACAGTGATCTTGATGGTAAGTGGTTCATGGAAATTAAAAGTACATTTATTTGTAAACACTGAGCTTGGTGATTAGAAATATTTGGAGTTGGTTTCTTTTGGGACTAAGATCACAGTAAGATGAGTCTTTTTTGGTTTTTGATATAACACATTAAGACATTTTGGGCTTGTAGACTTAAGATATTAATTGTCCTAATGACCCAGGGTAATTTGTTAAGCAAAAAAAAAAAAAAAAAAAAATTCTGGGAAAATTGGATGGCCACATGTAGAAGACTGAAATAGGATCCACATCTCTCACCTCACAAAAATCAACTCACGGTGGATAACAGACTTAAACCTAAGGCATGAAACTATAAGAATTTTAGAAGAAAATGTTGGAAAAACTCTTACAGACATTGGCCTAGACAAAGAATTTATGAAGAAGACCCCAAAGGCAATCACGGCAACACCAAAAATAAATAAATGGGACCTGATCAAATTAAAAAGCTTCTGCACAGCCAAGGAAACTATCACAAGAGCAGACAGACAACCTATAGAATGGGAGAAATATTTGCATGCTATGCATCCAATAAAGGGCTGATAACTAGAATCTATACAGAACTCAAAAAAATCAGCAAGAAATAAAATCAAATATCCCCATTGAAAAGTGGGCAAAGGCTATGAACAGAAACTTTTCAAAAGAAGACAATAATGGCCAAGAAACATATGAAAAAATGCTCAACATCTCTAATCATCAGGAAAATGCAAATCAAAACCACAATGAGATACCACTTAACTCCAGTGAGGATGGCTTTTAGCAAAAAGTTCCAAAACAACAAATGTTGGCATGGATGCAGACAGATAGGAACACTCATACACTGCTGGTGGGAATGCAAACTAGTACAACCTCAAAGTAATATGGAGATACCTCAAAGAGTTACAAGTAGAACTACCATTGGATCCAACAATCCCATTACTGGACATCTACCCAAAGGAAAAGAAGACATTCTATAAAAAAGACATCTGAACTAGAATGTTTATAGCAGCACAATTCGTAATTGCAAAGATGTGAAAACAACACAGTGCCCATCAATACATGAGTGGATTAATAAAATGTGGTATATGTATACTATGGAGTTGTACTTAGCCACAAAAAACCATGGTGATCTAGCACCTCTTGGATTATCCTGGATAGAACTGGAGCCCATTCTACTAAGTGAAGTATCACAAGAATGGAAAAACAAGCACCACATGTATTCACCATCAAATTGGTTTTAACTGATCAACACTTAATTGCACATATAGTAATAACATTCATTGAGTGTCAGGCAGATGGGAGGGGGAAGGAGGAAATGGATATATGCATACTTAAAGGGTGTGATGCACACCGTCTGGGGAAAGCACACGCTTGAAGCTCTGCCTTTGGTAGGGCAAAGGCAATATACATAACCTAAAAATTTGTACCCCCGTATTATGCTGAAATAAAAAAATTAAAAAAAATTAGAAAGCTTATAACATAAGCAGTTAAATGGTAATAGAATAAATTCAGAGTAAATCACAAATATTAGAGCAAAAACAAATAAAATTCAACAAAAATACAATAGAAAAGATAAAAGAAGTTCAGAGTTGGAAGTTTGAAAAGCCTAAGAAATATAGCACACCTTTTGCTTAAAGTCATTATACAAAATGCAGACGTAAATGACAGTGTCGGGAATGAAAAAGAGGACATAAGTATGGATGCAATAAAGATTAAAAAGATAAAACGACAATGTTATGAAGAAATTTATAACTTAAGTGAAATGGAAAATTTCTAAAAATATATAAATTTATGGGAAAAAATCCCCAAAATTGACTCATTCAATAAAACTTTGAGTCCTTTAACTGTCAAAGAAATAAAATAAGTAATTAAATCTTTCTCCCTCAAAGAAAACCTCAGGTCCAGATAATTTTATAGGCAAGTTCTATTAAACATTTGAGGAACAATTCATTCCAATCTATACAAACTCTTCCAGAGAATAATAAAAGAGGTGATACTCTCTAACTCATTTCATGAGTTAGAAGCACAAAAGAAAATTACAGGCTAACCTCATGCATGAACAAAGATGCAAAAATTCTAGATAACTTGTAAAAAATTGTATTCTGCACTGAGTCAAAACATAACTCATGATGATCAAGTTGGGTTTAGCCTAGAAGTAAAGATTGGTTTTACATTAGAAAATCGATTTCTAGTATATAAATAGATTTATGAGGAAATACATTCTCAGTAAATGAAGAAAAAGCATGAAATAAAATTTATAATACACTTTACTAATATGTATTAGGGAACTAGGAATAGAGGGAATTTCCAAGGGAATTTGAAAAAAGGAAAATCTCAAGGAAAAGATTGTAGATAATAAAGGAATACTAAAACAACTTTCTTTAAAATGAGGTTCAAGAAAGGAATCTTTCTATCATTTCTGTTCAACGTTGTACTGGAAATTGTAAATAATGAAGGAAGTCAAAAGAAAGAAATACAGGCTCTAATTATTAAAAGAGAAGAAGCAAAACTAATATCATTTATAAATGTTATGGTTATCTACATGAACAAAATGAGGTTTAGAAAATTAGGAGAATGAATTATATTTCAGCAAAATTTCTGGGTAAAAAATAAATTTAAAAGTTAATTGCATACACCAGAAGAAAAGAAATTTAATTTAAAATTGGTAAACATTTGAAACAAATGTAAGCTTCATAAGAGCAAATCTAACAAAAGGTATACAAAGACTTTATGTAGAAGGATATACAAAGTTCTTTAAATGTAGTAATAAATATCAAAATAATTGGGGAGATACACCATGTTGATCACAAAGGTTTCATAGAACTTGAATCCTGACTAAAAAATAATTATATTAATAGAATAGTAAAGGACTAAGATTGTCTAAAACACTGTCATAGATGAAGAATAACATGGGGGCCTTTCCCTACCATAAACCAAGACTTATTAAAACATGCAGTCTATTAGGTAGCATTATATTCCTTCACACCAAGACAAATTGAGCAGTAAATCAGAATAAAGCATTCAGAATTTGCTACCATGTATATGGAAACTTGATTCACGGTGGGGTGGCGTTGCTGATTAGTGGGTAAAGGATGGATTGTTTAATAAATGTAACTGGGATTGATTATCCATATGAAAAATGTAAAGTTGGATGTCTAACGTGTATAATTCACAAGGGTCAGTTCCAGAAAGAAAAAATACTCAAATGATAAAGGAAAAGCTGAAATATTTGTAGAACATATAAGAGGGTATGTTTATGATCTCAGAAGTCAGAAGAAATTTTTTGAAGGAGGCAAACATTGCACAAACCATAAAGAAAACTATTGATAAATTCATTTACTTTAAAATTAAGAACTTTATGAAAGGAAAGAATCAAGAAGGGGAAAAAATGCCATAAACTGGGAGATACTTCTGACACATAAAGCTAGCAAAACACTATTTTTCTAGAACATAGAAACAGATGTGATAACAATGATGAAGTAAATAAAAGTTAATGACAAGGCAAATGTAAGAGGAAGTGAGGAGAAGAATATTAATGGACATTTCAGAGAAGAGGAAACATTTATTACCAATAAAATAAATACAAATTTGATAGACATAAACTGTAAATTATAAACACAGTGAAATAATAGTTCAAATCTACTAGATTGGCAAAAGTTGAAATGTTTATGAATATAAAATATTGATGAAAATGTAGAAGAATGGAAACTTTTATAAATACTGCTGGGGGGAATCTAAATTATTTCAACCACTTTGGAAAAAGATATTATTTATTAAGTTGAGACACATACACTATGACTTAAAAATTTTACTTCTAGCTGTGTATTGAGAATTTATTGCCAGTACCCGCGTGAAGAAAGTTTATAGTAATTTTACTTATTAGAGAAAAAAAAAACCCTAAAAATAACCCAAATATAGTCAGTACCAGAATGGGTAAATATATGGGTATAATCATACAGTGGGATGATATACAGCAGTTAAAATGAGTTAATTATAGTAGTAAGTATCAACATGAATGAATCTCTTAATCGTAATGCTGTTTTTTAAAAAAGTATAAAAACTAAATAATTTGTTATTTGGAGTTCCACAATTATGTAAGCCTACAAAGAGTAGTAAGGAAATAACAAATAAAAAATTCAAATAGATGGTTACCTTATGTGGCAAGAAGAAAAGGGGCTGGGCCTGGGAATGGGTACACAGTGGGCTTCAAAAATTTTTGTTGTGCTTTATTTCTTAGGCTGGGTAGAGGGTATATGATATTTGGTTTTAATGTTACTTTTAAAATATATACATATATTATAAATATTTTCTGTGTATATTTAATAAAACATTTTTCTCTAAGCAAAAATGGGAGTAATGATGTATTTTTATTTCTAAGGCTGATAAAGTTAGAGAATCATTGAACATGAGTTTACAAACAGGGCTAAAATGAATTACTGGAAATTCTTAGCTATTGAAGATTAAAAATTATTTAATGTTCCATTAAAGGTTACATAAGGGCCAAGAAAATATTTTTAATTTTTTAAAAATGGTGAAAATCATATGTAATGTTGAATATTTTATATCATGTTGCCATGTTTTTTAGCTTTGGCTGAAAGTGGACAATGAGAATGGCTGCAGTCATAACAAAACAAGGGATGAGTTGTTTGTTGGTTTATGCTTCCCGCTATTTGGAATGTCACACCACATCTATTCTATAACCTTCTGTGCTTAAACCAAGCCAGAGATGTCTGCTCAGGGCTCTCTGATCAGCAATCAGTGCCCTGCTTTCCAATTGCCCTCCCCAAATGCTTCCTGACTTCAGCGATTGCTCCAGGGTAACCAGTCCTTACCAGGAGATCTGTGTCTTTATTGAGCCCTCAAAGGGTTAGTCTGGCCAGATTGGGAATCTTCATAATCTCCCCAACAGGAAGCTACCTGAGGAGAATAGGCACCATAAAAGAATTGTCAGCACCAGGCTGTGCTGTGCTAGAGCCAAAGAATGAAAGGGCATTTCCAGAAACACACTTTCCAAGCCTTTGAATGGCTTTGCCATAACAATGTAATCAACCTCAAATTGTCTGGCTGAAGAGAAACCAGTCATTAGCAGGAGGGAAAAAAGAAAAAAGAATAGGCCTATACTTTCTCTGTGCTAGAGCCCATTTTGTTTGAAATTATTAATTTTTTTGGCCATTTGCAAATAGTTCCTTTGATTCAATTGCTTCTCTGGCTCTTGGGCGTTGTGATTGCTGTAACAGATAACACCTCTCCAAAGAGCCTGAACTAACCTCACTTGGGATCAATACTAAGTAAAATTAAAATTGAATGTCTTCAGTGAGTTCTAAATTGAATTGATGTCTGTGAGGAAATTCATGCACTCCTGTACAGTATGTCATAGATATGGAGTATATTTTTTATTTTAAATTTTCTAACATTCTGATGTTATTTAGAAAATATGCATTATTACATATATGCAGTTTATATAAAAATATATCTCTATGTTTTCTAAAAATTTAAAATAAGTAAAAAAGCACACAATTAAGTCAGAAAAAAAAATTGAGAGATAATATTAGAATCTTTCCCGTTAACTCTTAGAGAGGATACTCCCTTCTCCAGAGGAGTAAAACACTTTCAAATAGATCTCAAGACATCCCAAATCCTTATGAGGAAATGTGGTATAATCGCGGATTACACATCCTTTCTGATTTGTTATGTGATTGTGGATAAGCCCTTTAAGCTGTCCTTTATACTCTGTTGTCCCCTTGAATAGGGTCTAGAATTTATTGACATGGATGTCTGACAGTTGAAAAAAAGGATGAATGATTTTATAGTACTCCTCGGCACATTTGATTTAAAGGGAAAACTTAAACCTCTGTTAAACTACAATCTTTATCCTTCTTGTGGCTTCTATCATTCCTGACTATAGATTTAGCCATCACAATACCAAGTTGCTCATATCTTCACAAAAATAACAGGTACCTTACTCTTTGGAAACACAAATATTTTATGCATTTTTTTGCAACATAAAAGAAATGAAATAGATGAGATCTTAAACACTGGTTTGAGGATTCTAAAAATGCACATACATGAACATAGTTTAAAAGCAACTTTATAATTCACATATTTATCTCTATTAAAAATTGTACAGTATCATTTTTCTATATTTTCAGAAAAACGTGTTTCACTTTAAATTTATTCAGTAGTGATTACTCAAAAATATGTATTGAGCCCTTTCTACTAGTCAGTCATTGAAAGATTCTGAGAAAAAAATATTTTATTTCTAACTTCAAGGAATTCATAGACTCATGAGCAGCTGAAGCAATTACAGTAAATTAATGATATAGTAAATGTGATAATTTTTAATTCAAAGCTACATGGGAGTACAAATGGGAAACAATAGTCTTCCTAGAAGCCAAGGAAATCAAGGAAAGTTGTAGAAACTTGAAGTTTGAAGTTGGTCTTAAAAGACACCAAGAAATTGTGGAGGAATGGAAGGCAATCTCAAAAGAATTGCTTCTGTTCTATTGCTTTCTTTCATTTACAAGTGGACATGCTAAAATAAAGACCGGCAGAACGAAAGCATGGAAGCTCCTTGAGGCTTTGCCCAGCTCTTCCTGTATGTTTATATACAGTGTCATTGTCCCCCACTTGTAAAAGGATTTAGTGTGATTCTGTTTCTGACTGTGCCAGATGCAAAATTTTCACTCTAATTAGCTTCTGAAGCCTCATGATTTGGAGTAGTAAGAGCTCGTAAACTCTTTTTTTAATTTATCACCATATCTACATGGTAGAATATATTTTGCATATAAATATGCATATTTATAGCATTATATTGCATTACATTGCATATAAATATGACCTAAAACAAAAGAAATACTTTGTAACAAGTAAGCCAGGTATTATTAAAATATAATCAGTTGGAAAAATAGTTATTATAGTAACTAAAAAGGCAGGGTATAATACTTCATATTTAGTATATCAATTAACTAAAAATATGCATAGAAAGTAAAAAGAAGAAATGACAAAATAGTAGTAGTTGCCTCTGGGAGGTAAGATTATGGCTTTTTTCCCTCATGCTTTTCTGAACTTTATAATTTTTCTACTAATAACACTAATTGCTCTTAAAGTAATAAAAACTACATTTTAAAAATATAGCCTTTTGATTCGACAACATCATCTAATTATTTCTATCTTGAAAGTAGCAGAGAATTATTTTATATCTCCATTAGATGCAAGGGGCAGAATTTCACATAGTCATAGCGCTGTTTTAGATCATTTTGCTTTCTCCCATTTGCAAAGACAAGGCTACTGTTGGTGATTCATTGGTTAGTTTTGTTCTTTCTTCCTCGCTCTGTGCACCTGAAGCTTAATGTTGAAAGTGTTTAACTTCCTACAGAGATGGTTATCTTGTATGCCTCTGATACCTAGGCTTGAGATGATCTGAAGCTTGGCTGAAAAGAGGCAGCCACCTTGTGGAGGCTGCTCCCCAAGTCTGTTGGTTAGAGAAGTCATCCAGCAAGCTTGCTGTCATGCTTCAGGTCATTGTCGCTGCAGCCTTCTCTTCCAAAATTGCACCTTTGACTTCATCAACTGCCTTGGTGGTCTCTTTCCACCCTTTGCCAGTAGACAGCTTACTAAAGTCACTTCAGTAAGGCTGACCTGGTACTGGGGAAGGTCTCACTTCCCCCATTTGATGTTTAGCACATTAACTGCCATGTGAGTTGTATTTAACTCATGCTAGTTTTGAGACTGGGGCCTCATGAAGCATATGTAACTCACATGTCTCTTTACTTTGGGAGCCGTGTGGTGCACAGGCAACTCAGGCTGCCATGCTGTAGCATATGTGTTACATGATGGGTGGCCCCCTTGGCAAAGCCCTGTAGTTGGTTTGTGAAAATCTTACTTGTTGATGTTCTTATTGTTACAATTAATATTGACAATTTAGTTGCATATAATATAAGTCACACACAGAAAGCAATAAAAAATAAATTTTTCATTAAATTAGAAAGAATCATTTTGTTTTTGAAGTTTTTATTCTATTTTTATAATAAAATACTGTGGCTCCAAGGAAAATATTTTTTCTAGTGTGGCAGTCAATGTGTTAAGAACTTCTCTGTGGAAGCAGCTAGTTAACATCTCACGAATGCAGCAGTAATTAGGAAGAATACTGCCTGAGCCCTTCACTTTGGTGTGCATCTTGATGCCACTTGACATTATGCTTATCAGTCTCCTTACAGACAATCCAGCCTCCTGGTCTTAATTCTCTCTCTCTTCGATGATTCAGGCACCAACTGGCCAGTGTATATCCGCAGTAGCCGAATTCAGTAGCATCTTTCCTTGCATGACTTGGATGAAATTCTTCAGTTACATGTAGGTCTTCTTCAGTGTGGCCTAGCACAGGCTGATTGCTTTAGTCCCTGGTAACGGAATTATGTTTATGGGTGGAACATGGGGCAGGGAAGGGACATTACTAAGCAGTAGCGAGTCATGTAATTACTGTGGGGTATTGCTTCATATCATCACCGCAAGGAAACCAGGGCAGAGGCAATGTGTGTTGCTGAGGAAGGTGTGCAGAGAATCTATTTCCTCAGTCACACTGTGCATCCTAAGTCCCATGTGACTTTACAATGTGTGCTGTTGGGTGTTAGGTGGGACGGGAGTCTGGGTGAGCACAGCCCAACCTACCAGGACTTCTGGAGAAAGACAACAAAGACTTCAGAATTTGAGACACTTGTGGTGGTCTCTCTCTTCCCCCCCCATTTATACATGTATAATGTACATATTAATTTTGTATGTAATATATTTATTTATGCAATCAATTTAAAGACCTCTTTGTGTCACTGATCACCATGCACATAGAAGAATTATACAATGATGATGTCATTTATTTTTTTATGAGTTCTTGGTAGGTAGATCCTCCTATATACACATAAGCCATAGGAACTTCCCTAAGTTAACAAATATGCAAAATTGAAGCATGAAAACATATTTTCACAGTTTTGGAAAACTGATGATAAAAGTTGATCATGAGATAGAGACTTTCATGTATGAAACATATGTTAAAACAAGTGCTGGGGGATGGGAAAAGAATGCTTTACTTGGGAGACCCATAAAGTTTAACTGTTGAATGATGTATGCACTGTTACACATTTTTCATTCTAATGCAGCTGGAAATTCCCAGGACTGTCGCCTCATTATTTCCTTCAACCATGATGGTTTTGACTATATATTTTCTCATTAATTTCAAAGTGGTTTTTTTTTTTTATTTCTGTGGAAAGATTTGCAATTATGAATGTATTTCTTAACCTAAACTTTTTAATCGACCACTAATATAGTTGTTAGGTGGTAAATCCTTCCAATTCACTGAATTTATTAACTTCGTTTTTGGCCTACAGTTGGAAAGCCCACAAGTAGAAGAATTCTGTGCTATTTCAAAACCTTTATATTTTTTATCTCATGTACTACTGTTACCATCAAATTATAGGAATAATTTTTAAAAGTGGCCTGTTATAAAGGAAGATACATAAAATATTAGACTTTGGTCATGAGCACCATTCCATTGACTAGTCTCTCCTCTCCCGTGCTTCCTTCATCTCACCAACATTAAAGACCATTATACTTTTGGGGAGCCTCCAACGGGATGGGCTGTTATACCATGTAATATAAATTCCTGAAGTTAATTGTAGCCTCCAGACCCCATCCCACTGAAGTAGTCCACAATCCCATGGGCAGCTCTCCCTGGTGGCTTTTTAATGGAGGTAAATAACAGTATTGATTGTCCTTTCTCATCACCAAGACTGTGAGGACAAATCCTCACTGCTCATGTCCCTGTTTATCTCATTTGCTAATAGAAGTATATGCCTCTTTGTGGAATTGGGAAGTTCCTAACACAAAGGAATGATAAATGCCTGAGGTGATGGATACCCCAATTACCCTGATTTGATTAATTTACACTGCATGCCTGTATCAAAACATCACATGTACCCTATAAATACATATAACTATTATGTACCCATAATAATTAAAAATTTAAACATTTAAAAACAGAAGTATATGCCACTTCTACCATCTCTCTCTACCTGGAATCTTTTCCCTGTGCCTCTCTGCAGAGTCCTGATCCGGTTCCCCTTTTTGTACCCAAACTATTCTGTGATGTTCTCTGGAATGCCTTCCTGCTCATCAGCAGAATTGTCTTCATCCTCACCTTGTGCAAAGTATCCTCTTGAATTCCTTGCCTAAACTGAAATCTTACGATCTTCAGAGAATATTGCTTTTCTTGCAGTACTCTCAATTGGAGGCAGTTTTTGCTTTGACATCCCCAAGTCTTGGAGCTTGAAAATAGTTTCATTATTCACTTTCCTGCTCGTTGTCACATCCAAATTGTTATCTGTCATTCTGCTCTTTAATTCTTACCCCTTGGCCATGTTGCCATTCCAAATTCCCAGAAGGAGTATCTGGAGACAGTGTGTGTAGTTTGAACAAATATAATCAATATATATTTATTACAATTTAAAACACCAGAAATATCTTTTTGTAAATACCTTTGGCTGGTACTAACACACAGAAGTTATAGGAAAAAGCACCGAAAGAGGCATGAGTTAGAGTAGATCAAAATGCACTGGTTTGACTACTATTCTCCAATGTCAATTGTCTTATGCAGCATTTTGATTGGAACCACCATATGGCTGTCAATTCCAAATTAAAATCATTGTAGAATGCTCTAAGTATAGGTATTCGATGTTTTAAATGTTTTACATTAGCTGTCTGCAGTCTAGTGGGAGAAATTTGACATTTTTAGGATACAAATTGAAATACCTGACTTACTATGAAGAGCCAGTCATCTCTGCTTACATATAAGCTGAAGGAGCTATTGGCAGGGTAGAGATATGAGCGCTGTATAGTATTTGCTTTTATTTTGGCAGACTTTTAACACATTTTAAGGTTTATTGTCCATTCCTACCTACTGTGCCAAGGATGGTGGTGTAACTACTGACTGCACGTTAGGTCCTTAAGTGACCTTTTGGTAGAGCCAAAGAAAGAAGACCAGTGTGTGCAATGTGTGTGTGTGCACATGTGTGTGTGTGTGTGAATTGTTCCTAAAGTACAGCATGTCAGAAAAAGAACTGTAGTTTTATTGAGCATGATAACTTCAGAGCATAAATCAGGATCTGCCTTTTTTAACAACTTCGTCTTTTACTGTGCCTCAGAGTCATACACGTATTATCGTATTTGATCATTACTGTATGGTTATGATGTTGGCATTGTCCCCACTTAACAGATGAGGAATCTAAAGCGTTGAGAAGTTAAGTAAAATTTTCAAAGTGAATGGTGTAGCTGGGAATTAGCTTATAGGTCTGCCAATTCCAACTCCAGTGTTTTATGTCCGGTCTGAATTGGAGGGCTGGACAGGGTGAACCATTTTACAGAGCTCATCTCCACAACAGGTTCTGAAAACATCTGAGACAGATTACAGCATGAAAGGATTAGTATCCTGTCCATCTTTAGGTTCAGTGAGAGATCAGATGATTTGATGCCTTTCTGTTGTAGATTTCATAGCTACATTGATCTCCTGGAGGAGTTTGTTGCAGAGTATCAGTTATTTCAAACAGGATGCACTAAGAAAATGGCATTTAAGCCTGCCAGTACAAAGGCAAGAAGCCCTTTTGGCTAATGATTAGGAATTGGAGTTTTTAGACTATGAAATAGACTCCTAATAGGAAAATAAGAGTGCTAAATGTTGTAGATTATGTAGCTCCATGTATATGATGTCCGTGCCCCTGGAGTGGTTTAGTTTTCAGGCTCAAGTCCCATTATTTTCTAAAACCGGAGTAAGCTGAGAGAACTGACTGTTTTAATTAGGTACTGAAGCTGACTTGTGGCTTTGGTGTGGAGAAAACAAGTCATTTACATTTCCTAATACACTTTTTAATCAGCAGTTACATGTTTAGGCCTTGTCTTTGGATCATTTAATATTACAATGTGTGTAATTATCTCATGTTGCATAATAAAGAATTTGGCTGGATTTTGTTCCTAGATCTTGGGAGGTAGACTCCAAATCTTTGGGATTTCCTGAGTAAGAATGCCTTTGTTATTTATGAGCCCATTGGATCATTCCTGAGTTTATGCTAATGAGGTAAGTCATAGTTGGCCCTTAGATAACTTCAAGATGAAGCCTGGCCACAAGGCAGTCACATAATTAGAGGGTTGGAACTTTGAGCCAGCCCAACTTCTGGGAAGGGGAGGCTGCTAAAGATTGATTTTAATTACGTGTCTAAAGATTTCGTGAAACCCTAATAAAAACTCTGGACCCTGAAGCTCAGTGGAGCTTCCTAGTTGGTGAACTCACTAATGAGCCTGATTTTGCAGGCTGAGGGAAAAGGGTCTCTGTTTTGGGGATGCTCTCAAACCTTGTCCTATGTGTCTTTCATTTGGCTGCTCCTGGTTCTGTAAGACATTCTAGCAAATTATCAGCTTGTGGGGTGTATGCTAATTTTGGAAGTTAGTGCCAGAAATGAATATTGGTACACTAGTTGGTGCTAGACAAGTTAGGGTTATAACAGAGGGCCCCAAAAGAGAAGAAAAATGTACTATTAAATTACTCATTGACACAGCTTTTGTTGATAAAGAGTAACAACACACTTAGCATACATAGCTATTTTCCAAAGCTTTGAACCAAATGGGAATTATCTTGTAAAACTCCAATCTCAGTTATTTACTGGGGCAGGTTTTGACTACACACCTAACTCAGTCTGTGTGTAGCTGTATATTTTGATCTGAACTAACTGACCCCCTGATAACTCTTATAACTACCATTAGGTTAAATATTTATGTGAACTTGCTGTGCCATTTAGTGATAAAGAAAAGAGTGACAGAGGATTGCTCTGCAATGGGACCGTATGACTGATATTCTTTACTAACCAGGTGAACAAAAATGCCTGAGAAGGCATATACAGCCCATGCAGTCTGCACATGCATGTGGGGTGTTCTATGGTGAACTCCATGGTTATGTGTTCAAACTCAGTTGAATTATAATAAACCTGAAATAGACCTATGCTCAAAAAAAAAACCTGCCCCATGTTTAATACGTTTATGTCTAAGATGGATTTTTAACCTGTTATTGATTTCCAGAGATCCAGGGAATGGTATATTGTTTATGTGTTCCTTTTTTGTTTTTTTTAAGGCAATTCTTTTTTCCCTCTATAGGATGGAAAACGCTATAGCAGTTGCTAACAATTATAGCAGTTGTTAACAATTTATAAATTGGCCGCTCAAAATTAATAATTGTTTACTTAATGTTTATCTTTATATTTTATATTTAGTATAGAATATGAAAATACTTTTGGTTTGTTTGCAGAATATTTAGAGTTATTATATTTAGTTTCTAGGTTTATTTAATTCAGAGAGGGATTCATTAGGATGAAAAGTTCTGGAAGAGTTTGGGGAAGGAGAAATTAGAGAAGTCATAGAGGAAGACATAAGAAGCTAGAAAAATAAAATTTGTTGTTCTTAATGTTTTACTATTTATCCTCCGTGAACTAAATTGGGAATCTGGTTGAAAACAAATATCCTTCCATCTTCTTCCTGCCATCCTGAAAAAAGAAATTATAGCTGAGTGAGGAAATGCAGAACATTATATCATCTAAAAAAAGTTTTAAGACTATAATAAGCTTGTCACTTCAGCCGTGTACAAAGATAATCATAACATAAAAGTTGTCCCTCCAGGATGTCACACTGTAACCACACTGTAACCACTTTCTCTCAGACAATATTTGAAGGAGATCAGAACTTCTGAGTCATGTGGCATTTGCTTGTCTTATATTTTTTAAGGCAAACACATTTTTTCATTACATTCATAAGGTAAGTCTTGAAATTACTTGTTTTGTAAGTGTGTCATTTATAATTCATATCTTATAGGTGCAGACTGGAAAAAAATTAGTTGAACATTTGGGTTTGCTGTTTGCTCTCTGCCACTCCTTAAGAGTAAGCTCTATTCTAAATTCGTGTGGTGTACTGCTTTGTTGTGTCTTGAGGGTTATGGAATGATCTGGGGCAGTGGTAGGGCTGGGCAAAGGAAATTAAAATGTATAGAAATATTACTTATGTGCCTGATGGTTTATAGTCATTATCTTAATAGCTTAGTGCTTGCTAGGTGGTCTTACCCCCGTGACATAGATGATGGACCTGACTCTTAATAAATAACTTGCCCAGTGTCACAAAATTGCAAAACAGAATTCCTGACTCTGTACATATGTTCTTTTAGTTTATCATATGCTAAAGGCTGCTGCTCTTCCTCAAGTTCTACTTGATTTCCTCCTTCTCTGATCCTTTTCTTTTACTATGTATGACAACAATCAAAATAATGTTTTTATTACCATACAGCAATTATGTTGAAATGTAATTAACAATTCTAGTCATTAATTATCTAATCAGTAGTAATCATTAGTTGATTAAGTTTTTTTTTGGGGGGGGGGGACAGAGTCTCACTCTGTTGCCCAGGCTAGAGTGCCGTGGCATCAGCCTAGCTCACAGCAACCTCAAACTCCTGGGCTCAAGTGATCCTCCTGCCTCAGCCTCTTGAGTATCTGGGACTACAGGCATGCACCACCATGCCCGGCTTATTTTTTCTACATATTTTTAGTTGTCCAGCTAATTTCTTTCTATTTTTTTTAGTAGAGATGGAGTCTTGCTCTTGCTTAGGCTGGTCTCGAACTCCCGAGCTCAAATGATCCACTCGCCTCGGCCTCCCAGATTACTAGGATTACAGGTGTGAGCCACCGTGCCTGGCCCAATTGGTTAAGTTTTAATGCTGCATATGATCCAGTTATCTATTAAATGCTCTAGCTCACAAATTCCATGTGATTTTGTTCACATTAATAAATTTCAACCTATGGGGAAAACATGCACTTTGACTCCAATAATAATGTGTTCAGAATATTAGTGGTGCCCCAATAGGCTAGTTACCTAACTTTTCTGACCTTAGTTTCTCCATCTGTAAAATTGGGTAATAATAATAATGAAGAATAATAAAAAAAAAATAAAAAATCATGAATCTTATACAAATATAAAATAAACATGCGTCAAAAATTTTTTTATTCATTAAATATTGAAGCAACCAGAAAGATATTACAACTTCAAAGGAGAACTCAAAATATCACACCAATACGGGTAATTATGAATGTTGAAATGAGTTTGCAGATAGAGACAATACTGGCTTTTCCCACAGGTAGGAGAGAAGTCAATTGCTCCTCTAAAGAAAGAATTTATTTGCCTGTCTGTGATCAAGAATTATTTCTTAGGCTTTTCTTTGTTGGGATACTCTTCATTACTGATTCAATCTTGTTACTCATTATTGGCCTGTTCACTTTTCTATTTCTCCCTGCTTCAATGCCAAATTCTACCAAACTTATAAAGAACTAATATCCATCCTCTTCAAACTATTCCATAAAATGGAAGAGGAGGGAATGGAATGCTTCTTCTTTTTTTTTTTTTTTTGAGACAGGGTCTCACTTTGTCACCCCAGGTAGAGTGCAGTGGCATCATTGTAGTTCACGGCAACCTCAAACTTCTGAGCTCAATTGATCCTCCTCCCTCAGCCTCCTAAGTAGCTGTGATTGCCACCAAGAAGTCTGGCTAATTTTTCTGTTTTTAGTAGAGACAGATTTTACTATTGTTCAGGTTGGTCTCGAACTCCTGAACTCAAGTAATCCTATCTTAGTCTCCCAGAGTGCTAGGATTATAGGCATAAGCCACTGCACCTGGCCAGGGAATGAATCTTAACTCGCTGTATGGTGTTACACTGACACCAAAACTAAACAAGGACACAACAAAAGAAAACTACAGGTCAATATCCTTGATGAACACAGACACAAAAACCCTCAAGAAAATACCAGCAAACCAAATTCAACACCACATCAAAACAATAATGTACCATGATCAAGCGGGATTTATCCTGTGGATGTGAGGATGGTTCAATATACACAAATCAATAAATGTGATACATCACATCAACAGAATAAAGGACAAAAAACCATATGACCATTTCAATATACCCAGAAAAAGCATTTAATAAAATTCAGCATTGTTTCACGATGAAAACACTCAACAAATTAGGCATAGAAGAACATACGTCAATATAATGAAGGCCATATATGACAAACCCATAGCCAGCATCATACTGAATGGGTAAAAGCTGAAAGCCTTTCCTCTAAGAACTGGAACTAGATAAGGATGCCCACTTTCACTACTCTTATTCAACATAGTACTGGAAGTTCTAGCCAGATTAATCAGGCAAGAGAAAGAAATTAAAGTCATCCATATTGGAAAAGAGGAAGTCAAATTGTCCCTCTTTGCTGATGACATGATCTTATATTTAGAAGAACCTAAAGATTCCACCAAAAACCTCTTCAATTGAATAATAAATTCAGTAAAGTTACAGGATACAAAATTAACATACAAAAATTAGTAGCATTTTTATATACCAATAATGAGCTAGCTGGAAAAAATAAAAAAACCAAGAGGACAATCCCATTTATGATACTAAGGTACCTAGGAATATATTTAACCAAGGAGATGAAAGACCTCTACACAGAAAATGACAAAACACTGATGGCAGAAATTGAAGAGGACACAAAGAAACTGAAAGACACCTCATGCTCATGGATTGGAAGAATTAATATTGTTATTAATAAAATGACCACACTAGACAAAGCAATCTACAGATTCAGTTCAATCCCTATCAAAATACCAATGATATTTTTCACAGAAATAGAAAAAATTCCTGAAGAGCCAAAGCAATCCTGAGCCAAAGGAACAAAGCTGGAGGCATCACACTATCTGGCTTCAAAATATGTTAGAAGTCTATAGTAACCAACATATCCTGGTATTGGTATAAGAGCAGACACATTCCCCAATGGAACAGAAGAGAGAACCTAGAAATAAGCCCACATATTTACAGCCAACTTATTTTCTACAAAGGCGCCATGAATAACCATTGGGGAAAAGACACCTTCTTCAATAAACAGTACTGGGAAAATGGATATCCATATTCAGAAGAATAAAACTAGACCCCTCTCTCTCACCATATAAAAAAATCAACTAAAATGGATTAAAGACTAAAACATAAGACTGGAAACGGGGAAACCTTCCAGGACATTGGTCGAGGCAAAGATTTTATGGCTAAAACCAGCTTTTGTTTTATGGCATCAAAAACAAAAATAGACATGTGGACTATATTAAACTAAAACTTTCTTTGCAAGAAAGGAAACAATCAACAATGTGAAGAGACAACCCACAAATTGGGAGATAATATTTGCAAACTATTCATCTGACAAGGTACTAATATCCAGAATATAAAAAGAACTCAACATAACAGCAAAAAACTAAATAATCCCACTATAATCTAAATACACATCTCTCAGAAGAAGATACATATATACATATATATGTATATGTATATAGCCAACATGTATATGAAAAAATGCTCAACATCACTAATCATCAGGGGAATGCAAATCAAAACCACAATGAGATATCATTTTACCCCAGTTAGAATGGTTATTATCAAAAAGATAAAGAATAACAGTTGCTGGTGAGGATGAAGAGAAAAAGGAACTCTCATATACCGTTGGTGGGAATGTAAATTAGTACAGCTGTTGTGGAAAACAGTATGGAGATGTCTCAAAAAACTAAAAATAGAACTGCTATCCGATCCAGCAATCCCACTGGGTTGCTGCTGGGTATTTATACAAGGGAAAGGAAATCAGTATATCAAATGGATACATACACTCCTATGTTTATTGCAGCACTATTCATAATAACAAACATATGGACACAATCTACATGTCCATCATGGATGAATGGATAAAAAATGTGGTATATTTATATAATGGAACAATATTTAACCATAAAAAATGAAATCATCTCATTTGTGGTAACTTGGATGGATTTGGAGGTCATTATGTTAAATGAACTCAGACAGACACAGAAAAACAAATATTACATGCACCCACTTATATGTGAAAGCTAAAAAATGTGATCTAACGGAGATAGCAGAAAGATAGGTAGCAGAGACTGGGAAGGATGTGGGTGTGTGGGGGGAGATGAAGAGAGTTTTGTTTGAGGACACAAATATACAGTTAGAGAAAAGGAATGAGTTTTAATGTTTGATAGCAGGGGGTGACTGTAAGTTAATGACAATATGTTGTACAATTCAAAATAGGTAGAGGGGAGGACTTGAAATGTTCTCAACACAGAGATGGTAAATGCTCATGATGATGGATATCCTAAATACCCTGACTTGATCATTACACAGTCTATGAATGTAAAAAAAATCACATGTATTTCATGAATACGTACAAATATCATGTATCAATAAAATTTTAGAAATAATTATTTTAATTTTGATTGCCTATCCACAATTTACAGAGTTATAAAAAGCTCAAAGTCAATGAAAGTCACAGATCTAATAGAAACAGATAACTAGGAAGGGTGGACCCTAGAAAATCCCTCATTTTTCACTGAGGACTCCCACAGATTTTTTGGGTCCATTTCAATATCTTCCACAATTTTTCCCTACATGCCTAATTTGAGAGGTTATTGAGTTTATGGCAAGATTACATATGCTTTTGATTTTAATTACACATATATTTACATATGTACATAAGTACAGTAGATTTGGGATATTTTGGTACCTCTTCTTATAATTATAATAATTATTAACACATGAAACAAAATGTTTTATCGATTCATTCAGATCACTGATATCAAGATTCGGACTGATGCATTTAGGCTGTTTGCTGATTGAATGTAAAAGTTTTGGCTAAAAGGGAGTCTTGGTGTTATGAATCATTCTATACAGGAGAGTATACTAAGTGACCAAAAACAAAGTGAGCCATTGCTCTGTTTGCTAAGCAGTCAACAAAAATGTTAAAAGGCTCATTAGATTTTGACACGCCTGTCTTTTGCATGAACAAGTGTATAGCTTAGATTTATCGGGCTTATGGCATTTTTTAATCATCAAGAATTGTCTTTCTTTTGACTATGAATTGAAATAGTAAAAGAGAAATAGAAATGTCTCAAAGTAGGGATTTCCACTTGACTGATCGAGAACCCAGAAGATATCAGATGTGGCACAGCTGTCACACTAGGTCTCTCTCCTAAAAATGAAAAAGCAGACTTGGCACGGATGAGGAACTGAGGAAGGCATGCAGTGAGCCAGATAAAGACTCTGGGCTAAGACTGTTTATGAGGAAGAAGGGGTTTCATTCAATTATTTAATTATGATTTAGGCTGGATAGCCTCTATTCAGTCCTCTGTCCCCCTAGATCCTTTCTCTGACCTTCTCTGCCCTTAGATAGGCTGCTCTTGGGGACTGATTCCCAGGGACTATAGCCCTTAGCTGTACAATTCTCTGCCCTCTGGCCTTCTGTTGGGATTGATCTGCTGGAAATGGCGGTATCTCTCCCCTCCCCTTCCTGTGCTGTCTTTCTACATCCCTTTGTGACTACCAGGTATGGTAACTTTGTCTCCCCTTACTTACCTCTGCAGATCCCACTGTGATAATGGCTTCTGATTGTTGACCGTTCCTGGGCCCCTCAATATCTCTTGTTTGTACTTATACCTCTGAAAATAGTTCAAACTGCCCATACCTCAGAAAATATTCCCAACATTAAATTCTCTTCATAACCCCAGCCAAGTGTGTTTTTTGTCTATTCCCAAGACCCTGATGAATTCAAGAACAAATAATAACAATAACTGATTATCAAGAAATAATCATATTCTTGACAGTTATATAGCTTATATATTAATCATTTAATCTTTAAAACTCTAAGAGGTAAATATTGCTGTTTACATTTAACAGAAAAAGAAACTGAGGCCCAGAGAACTTCGATAACTCACCTGAAGCACATCTGACTAAAAAAGCCATGTTGTTAATAAGCATGCTGCATTTCATAATTAAAGTTTAGACTACCCTTTAAAAGTATAGTTCCTTTTTTTGCAGGTTGCATTTTTCTGTACTAAATAGTTGTGCACAGTTATAAATTATTTTATATTTCTTGAATGAGGGTCAAGTAGGTGCTGTCCTACCCATCCTTGATTGCATAAATCATCTCATTTTGTCCTACTCATAATGCTTCAAGTTACAGAATTCATAACAGTACCACATTTATTACTAGCTAGGAGAGCATTAATCATAGATGGCCATAAAGGCTACAGAAATTAACAATAAAGTTTGCTGGATTGCATTAATCATGTGGAATCTTGAAAATGTCAGTTTACAAAAATGCTACACTCTGGCTAATACAAGTCGATAAAATTATGGTAAAGAAGGCAGATCAAACAAAATTAAAGTTATTCTTTAAAACTAATGTACCAAATTACATAATGCAGATATGAACCAGGTTCTTTCCAGGCAATTTATATATGCCATCTTATTTAACCTTCCCAACCAACCCTACAAGTTATATACAACCATCCATTCTCATCCATGGCAAAAGAGATTTCCTAATATTGTCAAGGTCGTATAGCTTATTAAGAAGCAGAACTGGAATTTGGACAGTGGTCTGCCTAATACTCAAATCCTACTACTTCCCATTTAAGAAAAACTAAATTATCACAAAGCTCTGATTTGTAGGTTGGCTAGGTAACATTTCAATTCTTTAGTGCTAATGTTTGATTCATTCGAATTCTTTGTCCCTTAGGCATAGGCCAGTCCTGGTCAACATCCTTCTGTGGCCTTTGCAGTTGAGGACTCTGCCCAGAGAGGGCTTATAAAATCCTGCAATATTGGGCATCTGTAGGAGGTATGCAGTTTATAGGCTTGGATTGATGAACTAATGGTAGGTCCTTTTAACATTAATGTAAAAAAGAGATCTGTGCTTAGGACTAAACATATAAAACACACTGACTTTATATGCGGGCTTATATTTATTATGTAGAACCTCATATGTTGTTTTATTTTGATCATTTTGAAGTATAAGGCTTGCTGGTGGCAGTTTACCACAGTGTGACTGTGGGGAGCAGTCAAAGCAGCTGGAGAGAAGCCCTATGCCTACATTTTTTCAGTAAAACGTAAGTGAATTATAGTGCATTTCATCAGATTTTCTCTTATATTGTCATTCCATAATTAAAAACATACCCTTGTGAGTACTACAAAGATTCTCTGCTTCATATTTGTAAGTGAATTTCCAAAAGCTAACCCCCATTTCCGTGAGCACTAACAAATAAATGGCCAAAGAAGAGCCCTCAGGGAGGAAATTTACTAGAGAAGAGGATAGTTCATAACCTTTATTTTAAAGCAAGACAGGATAAGACTGACAGGTTCTAGATTATGTGGTGTTTCCCTTAACTTTCTGGCTGCTCCTTTTTATTTTCTTAACTTGGTTTCACCATATTCTGCTGACTTCAAATGAAGATGAGTTCTAAAATTCTGTTCTTGATTCTCTGTCTTCCTTTTGCACTTCCTTCTTAATGTTGTTATCATATCACCAAGTACACATCAAAACTACATTCTAGGTCTCATCTTTAAATGCCTGCTGCAAGTAGAGGCATTTCCTTCATCAGTGTATCTCAAACGCCACACGCCTTTCCACCTCACCAGCCTTCCTTCTGTTCTGACTGCTTTGCCACTGGTATTTTATTTTCCCTCAGACACTCAGACCTGAAAACTTGGAATCCAATTTAATCCTTTTCTCTAATTCTCTCTCCCATGTGGTTATTCACAGAGTCTTGTAAGTTCTTCATCACACTGGCTTGGCTCCTGCCTTTCCCTCTTCTCTGCCTCCATCCTAATTTAGGTATCAGTCACCTCCTAATTGAAACCACAAGCTTGTCTATTCTGTAAGGAAGCCTTTTTTTCTGATTTTGAATATCAGGTAGGATTGGAAACTCTAATTTCCTGATCAGGATGATAAATGACCTAGTCTAGTGTATTTCCTACACGGTCTTCCTAGGTCCGTTCTCTCTAATCTTAACTCTCATTATATCCCTTATTTGTGTTCTCATAGCATTTTAGGCATAATCTTCTCTAGCAATTGCCATATTTTGTGACGATAAAGGCAGGGGTGACAGGGTAGGTGGGAGAGTCTTTTAACCTCTCCTTCCAATCACACTGAGCTCTTCAAAGGCAGGGCCATGTCTTTCCCACTGTTGCTTCCCCAGTGTCAAGTATGGTGCCTGGCATACAGTAGAGAACTAAAAAATGTTTGTTTAATTGAATCCCCACATGTGAAATTGGATTGAATTTCCCTATGAGAAATGGTATCCCCCAGGAAATCTGGCTTATGTTTAATGTATAGGAAACCACCAAGGGCGAAAAGATGGTAGTGTCCATGTTGGGAAGAGACTTTGATACTAGGCTGAATAATATAGCTTCGATACTTTTTAGAGGTAACATTTTGAAGAGATTAATTAGGCAATGTTCTGTTAAATGTTCTAGAAGAATAAAAAGGGCTTTAGGAAGGTAATAGAAGTACTGAAGTGATTCAGGTGTGAGGTTATTAGAGTCTGGAATTTGGTAATAGAAGATATATTGATAAAGGGAAGTTGAGTCAAGGGAAGGAAAAATGTTAAAACTAGGAAAAACGAAAGTTGACCCTAAGATGGAGGCAGAAGTTAGACATAGGAAATTAGAGTTCTCTTTAAGTTGGATTCTGAGCCACTTCAGTATGATTGCAGATGGAACCAACTCCTAACAGAGCATTAAGGATGGACTTTTGGAACTTCTCAGGCCACCTAAGATCTGATGCACATGGGTCACACTCCTTGAGAGAGATTTGGGGCCTGAAATAGCTTTGGCACACCGTTCATCAGAATTCCTTTCCTTCAGCTGTTTTCACTCCCTCGGAAGAACAGAATAACACAGCTTAGCACTGAAGTTTTTTCCAAATGTCAAAGTGATTTGAGGAAAAAAAATAAACTTCTTCATAAATTCTATCCTAAGAGCATGTAGAAGACAGCATTTTGTGATATTTCAGGCATTTAGCAATTGTTGATTTTATGAAGTTAGATTGATCATCTTACTTAAAATTCTTCAAGAAATCTTTTCTCACAATCGTTGTCCTTATGGAGTTTCCAGGGGCAAAAAGATCTTAAAAGGATGATTGAATGCAATTCCAGAGAGTGAATTGAAGTGTTACATAACTTTAAAGAGTTTGTTAAAAAAATAATTTAAGTCCTACACCATGAGTGAAAAGGGATCAGAATATATTATTCACTCTACAAATTGTCAGAGAAAATGCAATTTTGCAATTCTGTTTGTAACAAATATGTTATTCCTTTTGGGACTTATTTGTTTGAGTTGGGGAAGAGAAAGCAGTGAAATAATTAAGTATGAATTTTTTTGTAAAGCAAGTATGATGTAGCCATTTAAACTGTTCGGTTGGGTAATGCTTGGTACCCAGATAGCTATCCTACCTTCTCACTACTCTCCATAAGACAATGTTGCTTTTATGAGAAAGTGTATTAAATACTCTCCTTTTAAAATATTTTATCATGCAGAGGAAGATACACTGTCCTTGGAGCAGTCTTTCCTGGTCCCTGGCCCTGGCCACTAGATGGGGCCAGCTTCATGAGTGTGCAGTTGAATAGGGCCCATGGTCAGAAGCGTTCGTGCTTGGTTTAGTGCTCTGCTGTTGCTAATTTGAACTTCATAATAAGTTTACATTTGAACTTGCATTTTATAAATGAATTCTGATGGGACAATCAAGCATATGTGTGAGCAAAGGGGATGTACACAATATGTGTGTCTGCACTGTTCTTCGTTGCCTTATTCAAACGTAGTATCTACAGGGCTCCATAAGCACAGAATTCCAGCGGATCCAAATATTAGTTTTGTACACTGTGTAATAATTAACCACAAACTTAGTGGCTTAAAACAACACACATTTATTACTAACAGTTTCTGTAGGTCAGGAGTCTGGGCATTGCTTAACTGGATCTTCTGCTTAAGGCTGTATTCAAGGTTGGCTGGGTTGCATTCTCATTTGGAGGCTTAATGAAGGAAGGATTTGCTTTCAAGCTCATCATATTGTTGGCAGAATTCATTTCTCTTTGGCAGTAGAGTTCATGGTAGCTTGCTTTTCCAAAGCTTTAAAGCAATGAGGGGAGGAAGGAGCAAGGATGGGGGTGGAGAGATGGAGAGAAAGTCTCCGCAGTTGCTTAGAGTTTCTGACCTCTAGTCCCTCTTTTAAAGGGTTCATCTGATCATGTAAAGTCCACCTAGGATAATCAACCTTTTAATTAACTGAAGCCATCTGATTTGGGACTTCAGTTATATCACAAAGTCCCTTTGCTTTTGTCATATAACATAACATAATTGGGAGCAATTAATATCCCTTCACATTCACACATTGCACCACACTCAAGTGTGGAAATTATACAAGGCATATACAACAGGGGGCAGAAAACTTGGGAGCCATCTAAGTAATCTACCTACAGTCAATATCTACAAATGAGAAAGTGGGGCTGCTAATATCCTGAGAGGCCATGCTTTCTGTTAAAAACAGAACTTGATTTGCATATGGAAATAACTCCATGGACTCTAAGAAACACACATGACCAAAGGACCCTATCATGTTCTTTCTCACTTTTCTGCATTGGCCAACCACTTATACTAAAAATGACAAGAGAGAAGCACAGGGAAAGAGCACAACTCATAGTTCCTTTTCTTTTCTGTCTTTCTTACTCATCAATAAGACAAAGGCAAAGACTGTCAGTAGAATGTTTATGCATCAAGAAGTGAAATAAAAGCAATGTGTTAATTTTTGTAGACGTTCCACTGCTATGGTAAGAATCTAATACATATTCACATACAAGATGCAAAAAAAAAATCCTGCAATTTTGGTAATTCCATGTATGAGTTAAATGCTCTTATATTTGCATTTAAGACTGGCATTGAACAATGTAAAGATGAATGGCAAAGTTTATACTAATAATTTCAATTTTTATTTGCTTAGAATAACATTACATAGCAAATAAAAACACCATAACAAATTGAGAGAGATACTGAGGAAGGAAGGAATAAGCTTTGAATTTTAATACTTTTAGTGACCGCCCCCCTTTTTTTTTGCACTTTGAGATGCACATTTTCATTTTGCGTGGGGCTTTCCTGATTATATAGCCAGTTCTGCACCGGGATGTTGATTGGTGAGAGCTCTGCTAGCCTCTAGAAACATCTGTGACTTGTAGACTCTTGGTCTATCTTTTTTTTTTTTGCTTGAGTCATATTCTGAGTGGGATTCCCTGGCTGGTTTGGTTTCAACTCTACTTATTCTGGTGCTATAGACTCTTCTGAGATTAGATTGTGATTCTTTTCAGCGTTCAAAGATCTGTCTTTCTCTGTGTCTTTATAGTTACCCTCATTTACCCAACCATTTTCCCACCTCAATTCCTTTTTCTGTTATACTTATTTATTTGTGTGCTCTTGAACCAATATTACACGGCTTTCCCCCATGGCTTTATAGTATTTCTTAATGTATGGTAAGTTAAGTACCATTTGCATTTCATGATTGATGTTGTCATTTCTAAACTTTATTTCTCAGCATGTATTTTAGAGAATATTTAAAGTTCCTTACCAAAAATTCAAAGAAGAATTAATACCAATCCTTTTTTAACTGTTGCAAAAAAATACAGGGCTTACTTCCAATCTCATTTTATGAGGCCAGCATCACCCCAATAACAAAGCCAGATAAAAGCACCACAAGAAAAGAAAACTACAGTATAATATTTCTGATGAACATAGATGCAAAAATATAAAATAAAATACTCACAAAACAAATTCAACAACACATCAGAAAGATTGTATAGCATGACCAAGTGTGATTTATTTGTGGGATGCAAGATTGGTTTTATGTATGCAAATCAATCAATATGATATAAAATAATAATAGGATGAAAGATAAAAACCACATGATCATTTCAATAGATGCATTAAAAAGTATTTGACAAAGTTCAGCAGTCTTTCCTGGTTAACCCTCTCAATATAATGGGTAGAAAGGGAAATTTCCTCATCATAGCAAAGGTCATAGATGAAAAGCCCACAGATAGTATTATAATCAATTGAAAGCTTTTCTTCTAAGATCTAGTACAAGGTAAAGATGCCCAATCTTGCCATTTCCTATTAAATGTTGTAGTGAAATTAATAGCAAGAGCAATTGGACAAGAAAAAAAAAATAAAAGGTGTCCAAATTAAAAAGGAAGAAGTAAAATTATTTATGTTTGTGGATAACAGGACCCCACATGGAGAAAACTCCAAAGACTCAACAAAAAAACTCTGTTAGATATAATAAGTGAATTCAGTAAGGTAGCAGAATACAAAATGAACATATCCTAATAATAATCTATCAAAAAATAAAATAAATAAAACGATCCTAGTTACAATAGCATTAAAAAAGAATAAATACTTGAAAATACATTTAACCAAGGAAGTGAAATATTTGTACAATGAAAATTATAAAGCATTGATTAAAAATTGAAGAAGACACAAAAAATGAAAGATATCTCATGTTTGAATTGGAAAAATTAATATCATTAAAATGTACACACTACCCAAAGCAACATACAGATTCAATGTAATACCTGTTAAAATCTCAACAGTATTCTTTATAGAAACAGAAAAATCTTAAAGTTCACATGGGACCATGAAACACCCTGAATATCCAAACCATTCTTGAGCAAGAAGAACAAAGCTAGAGGCATCACATTTTCTGATTTCAAAATATATAGCAAAACTGCAGTAGTCGAAAGAGTATGGTGCCAGTATAAATATAGACATTTAGACCAAAGGAACAGAATAGAGAGCCCAGAAAAGAAATCCATGCATTTATGATCAATTGATCTTTGAATAGGGTGCCAAGAATACGCAATGGGGAAAAGGTAGTCTCTTTAATAAATGGTGCTGGGAAAATTGGATATCTACATGCAGAAGAATGAAATTGAATCCTTATATCACACCATATACAAAAATTAACTAAAAACGGATTAAAGACTTAAATGTATGACCTGAAACTGTAAAACTACTAGAAGAAAACATAAGGCTAAAGCTCTATGATATTGGTCTGGACAATAATGTTTGGATATGACCCCACAATCATAGGTAACAAAAGAAAAAATAGACTAGTGGGATTGTATCACACTAAAAAGCTTTTGCACAGCAAAGGAAATAATCTGGAATGAAAAGACAACCTATGGAATGAGAGAAAATATTTGCAAACTGTTCATCTGATAAGAGGTTAATATCCAAAATATATGCAAAACTTAAACGGCTCAACAGCAAAAAACCAAATAACCCAAGTAAAAATGAGCAAAGGACCTGAATAAACATTTTTCAAAAGAAGATACACAAATGAACAACAAGGTGCTCAACCTTACGAATCATCAGAGGCATGCAAATTAAAACCATAATGAGATACTACCTCACACCATTTAGGATAGCTATTATCAAAAAGACAAGAGACAATTGTTGGTGAGGATGTAGAGAAAAGGGAACCCTTGTACACTGTTGATGGGAATGCAAATTGGTACAGCCATTATAGCAAGCAGTGTGGAGTTCCTTGAAAAATTAAAAATGAGCTGTATTCAGACCCAGCCATCCCTCTGCTGTCTAAACACCCAAAGAAAATGAAACTAGCACTTTGCAGAGGTATCTGTGCTCCCATGTTCATTGCACCATTAGTCACAGAAACCAAGACAATGGAAATAACCTGTATCCATCAAGGATAAATGGATAAAGAAATTATGGTGTATATGTGCAGTGGAATATTATTCAGCATAAAAAAGGAGGGAGATACTGCAATTTATGACAACATGGATCAACCTGGAGGATATAATGCTAAGTGAAATAAACCTCATACAGAAAGACAAATATTGTATGTTCTTGGTGAAATCTTAAAAAAAAAGTCAAATACTGTACATAGAAACAGTGATTACTAGGGCCATGAATGGGGAGGAAATGGGGAAATGTAGATCAAAGGTTGCAAACTTGAAGTTACGTAGGATGAATAAGGCTAAAGATCTAATACAGTGCATGAGGACTATAGTTGATAATATTGTATTATATACTAAAAATTTGGAAAAAGAATAGATTTTAAGTGTCCTTACCACACACATATAAAATAAGGTAATTGTATATATTTAAGGTGATGAATATGTTAATTTGTGTGACTGTAGTAAAAATTTTACTACATATATATACACATATATATGGCAAAACATAATGTTGTATACCTTTAATATATACAACCCAAAATAAAATTTCTCAAAATCCAATTGGAATTTTTGCTTGGATTTTATTGAATTGACAGATTAATTTGGAGTTAATTGAATCTTCAAAAGGGAATGGAATGTCATTCCATTTATTCCAGTTATTTTCTGTGTATACTATTCTGTGAATGCTTTTTAAAGTATTGTCATTTCTATGTATTATGGTTTGGTTTTTGGTGAGGATGGTGAAATCTGTTCTAAAAACTAATGGAAAAATTTTATTCTCTTTAGTTAGTAACCTGCATGTGAAAATTGCTTTCAATGTCTGATATTTTCTAGATGGTAAAAACCTTTGGTTTATTCAACTCACAGAAGTTTAAGAGATTAAATTAATTAGAGTTGTTGTCTATAAAATCATTGGCTATACCAGAATTATCATGCTATTATTTATTTTAAATTGCAGAGACAGAATCATATTCTTGATATCTCGGAATTAGAATGTATATATTTTTATTTTTTAAATATAGAGTTCATTGACATGAGTAAAAATGAATCTAAATAATTATTTCTATGAAGATAGGTATATATACATGTTTAGGACATGATAGAACTTTAATAGATTTTGTTAATATTTTTGAAATAAACATTTATTCTCTGATTTATACTGAATTTCTCTAGCTAAATTTTATCATTGATACAGATTTATTGATAAAATTAACAGTTTCTCTTATATCAAAACATTTAGAAGTTGTCAGTTATTTAAGAATAGAAACGTAAACATTCACTTTACCATTATATGGCATTTTTCCCTTTAAGAAATCAATAGCCAAAGTAATGATAAAAACTGTACTATCATCTTGAGAATCAACTGATTTGAAAAGCTGATTAATGTTGCTATTACACATTCTGCATAAGAAATATATTCAGACTTCATAAAATGCCAAAATAGGAAGATGCTGGTCTTTAATCACCTACCACACATATTGGCTGCCATAGCAGCAAGAAATGAACTGTCATCAGTTAGTGTGACAGACCAGTGTTATTTCAAAATACATTTTAAAATGTGAATTATAAGTAGTGCATAGCATAGTTTCTAATTTTGTATAGTCAAGCCTCATAAAGTGTGTTATTTTGTGCATTTTCTTGGTATGAGGTCAATGTCCTTAATTTTGGTTGTCTTGGAGAAAACTTCCAATAGTGTCTGCAATTTATTTTTATTATTTGTCCAATGACTTTGGAATGTAGTCATCACGACATTTAACAAATGATCAAGCATGAATGTCATTGTATTATGTTAACATAATCCTCTCTCTTTTTCCTATATATCCCTATTACCCTACTTTCCTCAAATTCTTAAATTAATTTTTAGCCACAAAATTACGGATTTGAGGCTTGAAATAAACAAAGCAGGACATTGGGATTAAATGAAGAAACCCTTAGACTTTTTGGTTTTATAATATATGCTGGATAATTATCAAGCCCAAGAAGAACTGGGAATTATATTCCCTCCCAGTGATTCCTCATGAACTGAGGTTTTCTTCCTCTTCATCCCATAATTGAAAGGATTTCCTTGAAGTCCCTTTAGGATTGAGGTATGCTCAAGAAATTTTTGCATTGAGTCCCTGGTGTGCTAGCAAATTGGCTGTGGTTCTCATGAAATAACATTGAATAAATGGGATTTATCAATCCTGGACAATGGAATGTGTAATTCTGGATAGCTCTCTGTGTCTTATGACACTCACGGAAGGTTTTTTACTCATATGGAGCTGAGCATTTTCTGAGAGGGTAAAGAAATTCTTTGTGTTATTTGTGATCAAATCTATTCTTTCTTCATCATACCCTCTATAAGTACACAATGGGTATTTTGACTTATAATTTAGTAATAACGCTGTACTTTTCTGTTACCCTGTAGGATTTATAATGGTGTTTATGAAGTAGTTTCCTGTTTCTGCTTTCTCATCATTCGCTCAGAAAAATTAAAGTCTTCTTTCATTAAAATATTTAAAGAACAAATAAGCAAACAAAGAAACACCTTTCTTCATTCTGCATCAGAAAGCATATATTAATAGAATGAGGAACAGTGTGCTGGGGATGAAGATGATACAAGACACAGTCCATGACTGTTCTTAGTCTAAGGAAAACAGGGAAATTTTTGTCTTTGATTTTTATTTATTTTTTATTATAAGTGATTCCACTTTTGTGGCATAATGACATAGTCCATTGTGAGTAATGCAACATGTTTCAGAAGTAGTTGGTTAGATTGGAGAACATTATAGCATAATCAGAATTTGAGTATGTTTTGGTTTTTGGCCAGCCGTTTTAAAATATTTGAATCTGAATGTCTTTGATTGGGAAATACGCTTTCCTGTTTTACAGGCTTTACCATTCCCAGCTCTCTTGTGTACTCTCTGGTTTTAAATTCCTGCCTTGCCCTGTAGTATTTGAGGTTGCCACTCTTCAGTGTACACTGAAAATGTCAATGAAAATTACAGAAGTACAAAATTTCCTGCTTGAGAGTTATCAGTGACCTTGTAATAGTAATTTAATGATGATGAGCATAAATTATATTCTTCGAAACTAATATGCAATCGGATATATCAATATAGCTATACCAGCAGGTTATGTCATGTTTTTGTTTTTTTTTTTTTGGAGACAGAGTCTCACTCTGGCATCCTGGGCTAGAGTGCAGTGGTGTTATCATAACTCACTGCAACCTTAAACTCTTGGGCTCAAGCGATCCTCCTGCCTCAGCCTCCTGAGTGGCTGGGACAGCAAGTGTGTCCCACCAAGCCCAGATAATTTTTTCTATTTTTACTAGAGACAAGTTTTACTCTTTCTCAGGCTGGTCTTGAACTCCTGAGCTCAAGCAATTCTTCCGCCTCAGCCTCCCAGAGTGCTAGGATTACAGGTGTGAGGCACCGTGCCGGCCCGCCATGTTCATTTTGAGTAAGCATTGCATTCATCTGATGGTTGGTGCCCATGCTGTTGTTACATATTTTGAATATCAACACTGATTAACATAATTCCCAGCATGGAGTCCTTTGTGTGTGTGTGTGTGTGTGTGTGTGTGTGTGTGTATGTGTGTGTGTGTGTGTGTGTTTTATTTGCATCCATTGCAAGCACCCAGTACACCACATTTTTATGATACAGAGCCCTTCGACATCAGTAGGCTCCTTATTTAACTTTGTTTCCTTCACTAACAAATGACTTTGTTCAAGGATGACAAGAGATCAATTAAGGACAAAGAAGCATGTTAATCCAAGATGGAAAAGGCCCGCCCTAATTGAAGAATGGTGAACAAGATTCTGGTCAATGAATTATAACCACATTTTAAAATTCATTCATCCATTTGATAATTAATTCTGATGGCATCTTACATAATCATCAGAGGCTTTCCCAGCAAAGTACATGAAGGTAAATGAACCTCTCCTTCAAGCTTGACACCTGTCTCTGGCTCACTGTTCAAGAACACACTATAATGAAAGCAACAGACACGATGCCTGATCACTCAAGTTTGGTGAAGAAGCAAGCAAGATTAATAACTTTGCTATGTAATGAAATAATTTTAAAACGTGAAACACTGTGTCCTCTACTCTTGAAAGAATTCTTTAATCCTATGGATTTACAAATACTTAATTTTCATTTTTGTGATTAGAAAAATATTAACTTCTCATTTGAGTATGATTTCTAACTTTAGTAAAAGTAGAGGGAAGGGATTAATAAATATTTTTATTAAATTTATTGTTGGAGTTACCAATTCACTTGGCTTCAGGAATAAATTATCACAATGGAGGGCTTCACTCTCAGACCATGAAGTTGATCCATAAATAGGAGTCAGAAGCTGATCTGAGGGGGTGTCCAGACAAGCCTCATCATATGTAAGAATAGTTACTGCAATTTTTCAAGTCAGTCCCTTTTGCTTACAGAACTTCATGCACTAATAGAAGCCCCTCAGCAAGCAAAGGGCTCTTTTGGTCACTTGCCATCAGTTGGGCTCAGGGAACTAAGTATATTGCTGACCTCTCTGGTCAATTTACCCAAACTTAAGTCACAACCCTAATAAGGAATTTAGAGGGTACTCCAAAGCTTTCAATCACAGAAGCCTCTTTTCCTCTGATCCCGCAAACCAAAGCATTTAGACAAATTCAAGCACTTGTGTTATTCAGAAATAAGACCCTTTCTTATTGGAGTATGGGTGTTATTAAATAATATACGGAATTCAAAGTGGGATCATCTGGTTTGCTACTTCCCCTACAGGGATGAATCTGTTTTAGGCAGGAGCCAGGGGTCTTCTTCTAGGTGCCACGGCAATGGACAGTAATTTCACAGGACTGGACCTGTCTTGGTGGGTCATGGTCCTAACATTCATCCAAACATGGGTGAGTTGTGTTTGATCTCCAACGAGCTCCAGACCAACGGGATGGGCCCTTTGCTGCAGTTTCTCTCCTTTCACAGGTTTCGATCTTCTTGGAGTGTCTTTTTCTACTTCAATCACCAGAAGTAGGAGGCTTATTTTTTATCGGCTCATTAACTTCTGACTTTTTAGTAAGATAAAATACAGTCACACTAGAAATAAACACATTTTTATTGTTAGCAATTGCTGACAAATACAAACTTATGTTTGTTTTCATAAAGCAATATATTCAACACTAAAATCAACTTGACAGCTCAAAACTCGCATCTCTTCTTTTCCTGAGGCAAGATAGTTACAAACAAACATTTGTTACATAAACATACTTGACAACTGGCAACTCCCATTTCCTGTGTTCTGAAAACAAAGTACAGTAATCACAAACAAAAGTCATAAAGAAAATCCCCATACTGTTCATCTGAGGTCTACGTATTGCCTTTGCATGCTAAAAGACAGCAGAATTGGATAAGCAGAGTAGGGGAAGAAGGAAATGAGTGCAAAAGGATTGGGTTTTTCTGTTCTCAGAAATTTAAAAACAATTCTTGACAACCCCAAATTATCCTTTGATCATTTATTTTTCTGTCTAGTTCTTTCCTTGTAACATTAATTATCTTTGCTGCTGCCTGTATCTCTTACCTTTTTAATGTGATGTCTTAATATTTAATGTTGAGATGTGCTTTTGGAGAGATGGTTCCAAGTTTCAGTTATAAAATTATCATTCACAGTGTAGTGAATCATGTAGTTGAATCCCAAGACATTAGATAGAAAATGGATTTATGATATAAAAGAAACCAAAAGACAAAATACCTGACCAATGGCTTTTATTGAGAACAAATATGAAAGATTTCCTTTTTTAAATTCTTTACTTAAAAAGAACCTAATAATTTAAAATAGATTCAGAGACATATATTGTATAGTGAAGCACAAGTGAAAAGCTCATGAAGTCCAAATCTAGTCCAAATCTAGAATTTAATACATTAATTCTAAAATATATTAAAATATTAGTTCATCTTTTACAGAGTTTTGTGCTATTATCTCCAGAGCCAGCAATTGAACCTAAATTCTGAATGTAATGGAAGCCATTAATCACTATCAAGTTTATCATTTTATTTCCATGGCAAGTAACATTTTTATCAGCTATTGCTATTCCACTAAAAAATTCTAAATGTTTCATATAAATTAAACACCACATAATAAGAAATTAAATCACATGAAACAAAATCTTTCTTTTTGAATGTATGATCACTCAAGGCTAGTGGATGGTAATTTTTCCTTATGATTCTACAGGTAGCTAATTTATTTTTTTCTCATACATTTGACTTATTAATGTTAAAGCCCTTTCTGAGCATCATTAAATATATTTGTTGGACCATTAATCTAAAAATTTAAAAGCTATTTGATACTTTTGTTTCATCTGCTTAAGTGATTACACAGAAATAAACCACATTTTTTCTATCACTTTTCTTGGTGCTTTCTGCATTCATAGCCTTAAAGCATTGTGCGTGTATATTAATGAGTCTTTCTCTTCACCTAAATCCGCTATGGTTCTTTCAGGCTTCAGCATTCATATTAATGATTCATAATCACTCTGATCTCAGAAATCGTTCATGTCTTCCACTCTAATGATCTTGATCTATTCATTTATTGTATAGAGCATGTCGTCACTTGGATTTGACCTACCAAACATCTGGACCTTTGAAATTTCACCCCTGACTACTCTGACCTTCCTCCTTCTTCTGTGTTCTTCCTCCTCTTCCTTAAGTGCATGACGACATCATTTTCATCACTTCTTTGAATATTTCGAGATTTTCCTTCTCTTATTGTTTGCTTCTCTCTATATATTCTGAACGCAGTGGTCAGATATACTATAGTTGTGCTCATTAGCTATAGAAATCACAAACATCTAGTTTCAGCTTAAACTTCTCACCTGAACCACAAATACATATTTCTAACATCTTTTCTGGATTTCTCAAGGACACTTCCAAATCCAAAATCCTTCCTACGTCTCCATCTTGTATTCTTTACTCTACTGAACTCATTTACAATAGAAACCTTCCCATTTCCATTTCTTTTGTCCTTTCTCATAATTTCATTAAATCATCAGACTTGTTAATTCTATATATTCTCTGAATATATCAAGCTTATATTCTTCTTTAAAAAATATCTACAGCATTGGCTAATTAAGTATCTCACAATCTCTCAGTTTTCCAGCACAGTTTCCTTGTTTCCCTTTTCTCCCTACTACAATGAATCTCCCCAGTCCAATTTTATCCTTTCTGTACTTAAAATCCTTTATTAGCTCCATACTGCATACAGAATATTGTCTAAACTTTGCTCGTGACATTAAAGTCCATTGACTATAAATGTTCCTGTTCTATTTTGCCAGCTTTATATCTCAATTTTTCTACTCCTAATGTCTACATTATAGTCAACCCAAAATACTTTTCACTGCTTACATATAGTCCGTGACTTTTATTGTACAATATTTGATGAATTTTTTTCCTATTCTGGAATGTCCTTCCTCCATCATAACCACTTGCAAAAAAAGCTTACTAACCTGTCAAACTCCACTTATATTCTACCTTTTCATAAATATTTACCCAATGCCTCTAGGCAGAAATAAAATCTCCTTTGTGTTCCTGGGATACATTGTATTTACCACCACCTTTTAAAAAAACACACACCACATTTTCTGTATATTTCTTTGTGTCCTAGATTTAGCCTAATTGAACAGGCACTGTGTTTAGAACTGGAATATATCAGTGAACAACATAAAAATTTCTGCCCTTCTGGGCAGGAGAGACAGATAATAAGCAATAGACATTACAAATAAGTTAAGGATATAGTACATTAGAAGATGATACATGTTATGGAAAGGAGGAAAAGTGAGGATAGGACAAAGGGAATCGGGATTTCTTGGGTGCCAATCAAGTGGCAGGTGAATTTGAAATAGAATGGATAGGATACCACCATGGAGGAGATAATTCAAGCAAAAACATGAAGAAGGTGAGGGGATTAGCCCTGTGGCAATCTGGGGAATGAACTTTTAGAGAGGGGGAATGAACACACGAGACTCTGGTTTTGAGTATGCTTGGATTATAACAAGAGGGAGAAACTGGCAGATGAAGACAGAGAGGTATCAGGGTCATATCCTACAAGGTCTTATTGGTCATCAGGGACTATGGCTCTTACTCTGAGTGAAATGAAGAGCTGTTGGAGAGTTTTGAGCATAAGGGTGACAGATATTATTTGACTTACATTTTATGAGACACGTTCTGGCTGTGGAGTTGAGAACAGACAGTAGGGGAGAAAAGGGAAAAAGAGAAATCCATGCTAGGGATGATGCAGAATGGAACTAGGGTGGTGGCAGTGAATGAGGTCAGACACAGTCAGTTTTTGGTTATCAGGGTAGAGCCAATTGGATTTGCAGGTCTTTTGGATATGTGATATGAAGGAAAGGAAGGAATCCAAGATCACTCCAAGAATTTTGACCTGAGCAACTATAAGTATGGAATTGTCTTCAACAGAGAATGGAAAAGTTGTGGATAGAGTAGGTTTGGAGGATAGACTTAACCATTCGATTTTGGACATGGCAACTTTGAGGTATCAGACAACCAAGTGAAGCTGTTGAGAGGATTATTGAACATACTACTCTGGAGTTCAGGAGAGATCTGGGATATACATACACACGTATACATACATACATTTATATGTATGCACATACATATAATTACGGCCATGAAACTAAGTGAAATCACAAAGAACATGAGTGTTTGTAGAGAAGAAACCCTGAGACTCTCCTACATTAAGAGATTGGTGAGAAGAAAAAGAATTATCACAGGAAATAGAGAACAAATGATCAGTGATGCTGGAGGAAAACGAAGAGATGATATGTCTTGGATACCAAGTGAAGTAAGTACACTGAGTAAGAGCAAGTTATTCACTCACCAAGTGTGGCAGAGAGATGATATTAGATGAAGACTAACAATGAGCGCTGGATTTATTAACACGGAGGTCATGGGGAAAATAGTGTAGAAGTATAATAGCAACAAGAATGGAAGTATCTCCAAGTCCAATACTATAAGGAACATGGGAAGAAGAAGAAGAAGAAAGAAGGAGAAGGAGAAGGAGAAGGAGAAGGAGAAGGAGAAGGAGAAGGAGAAGGAGAAGGAGAAGAAGAAGGAGAAGAAGAAGAAGAAGAAGAAGAAGAAGAAGAAGAAGAAGAAGAAGAAGAAGAAGAAGAAGAAGAAGAAGAAGAAGAAGAAGAAGAAGAAGAAGAAGAAGAAGAAGAAGAAGAAGAAGAAGAAGAAGAAGAAGAAGAAGAAGAAGAAGAAGAAGAAGAAGAAGAAGAAGAAGAAGGAGAAGGAGAAGAAGAAGAAGAAAATAATCTAACACTTGAAAGGCCTGGAATTTAAAAAGTATCCTGAGGGGATAACCAGATTTTCATTAGAGCCAAAAATAAAGTAAACATTCAGAAATATTTAGATAGGGGATTTTGATGATGATGAATTGCGAATTTTAGAAGACATAGTGGAAGAGTTTTAGAAGCTAAAAAGATTGTTGGGGAAAGGATTAGGGGATCTGATTTGCATCTCCTAGTGGGGATAAGAGTGCAGGCAATGGATGATGTCCTGGGAATCTGGCTTCTTGTGGTAGCACAAAGGATAAAGGGAATAATGAAATTAGCCCTGTTGGAATCAACACAGATTGTGACAAGGGGTGACTTTTGGGGAGAGGGAGTGGTTGGATTTGGGGGTTCCCTGTTGAATGGTCGAGATGCCATTTGACAACATTTTGAGATGTGGTCTCTGTCTCATTACACAGACTTCCTCCTGACCTCTGATAAAGGAGGCAGAAGGCCGAGAGGAGGCATGATTACAGATCTAGTCATTTAGTTGAGGAGTGGAGCTTATACTAAATGTGGAGGCTCCTCTTTAACACTTTTGGTTAAATTGGTAATTCTGGGGAAGCTGAGCATTACTCTGTGTTGTCCCCCTTTTAAAAAACTCCTGGCGACAGCTGTAATAGGCCTAGGGGTATGTGGTCAGAATAAACAGTGACCGTCTATGCTGTGTTCAGCCAAGTGTAGCCCACTGATCAGATTATGTGACAGCCTACATCTGTTTGCATGGGGCCTGAGGTGCCTCTTTGGAGAGGACTCATGCAAGGAAAGGAGCCAGGCAAAGTAAGCCAGGTATAATAACAAAGCTGGGTGCCAGAGGAGTGGGTTATAAATAAAAACTGAAAGGACTGTGTTCTCTGTGTGAGATCACAGTGCTTGTCAGAAACTGCAGAATCCCAGTACCACCTGTGTGGAACAGAGTGCAGCACCTAGGAGACACCACTGCAGCAGTATTTGTGGGGACTCAGGATGGGGAGGAAGGCCACGCTTCAGTAATCAGGTAAGAATTAGTGAAATTAGAGTTATTACTGTTAATATGAACTCCATTTATTACCAATAGACTAATGAGGCCTGGATAAATTTGTGTTGCATAGTAATGAAGGAACATGGCTTACGTGCCCTGCTGTATTGTAAAGTTGGAGGGAAAAGGCTATGCTTATATTTGGAGGAGAAAAAGAAAAGAAAACTGAATTATGTTTATGTGACAAGTAGCCTTACAGACAGATTCAACTATTTTTGTCCTACAATAAAAGATTCTGGTTATACAAGAAGATTCAAATAAATGGTTACAGAATATGCTCTGACCCTTTTTCACATCTTAAACAGCATTTTCCAGTATAATGTGACAAAGTTATGAACAGGAGGTTAATGATGATTGAGGGTTTTGACTTAAATTTCTACATACCAGAGAAAAATGGTGGATTTCCTTAAGAATTTCATGCTGAGAGGCTATACACACAGTGACCGAGAAAAGAGGGAACAAACAGAGTTGAATAAATTAATAAGGCAACCAAATAAATATGGATGAGAGAGAAGAAAATGCGTAAAGGTATGACATGTAAGTTAGAAATTTAAAGAAATATACAAAGAGAGACAATCTAAGGATAGTAAAAAAAATGGAGCAAGTGGAGACTTTCCATCCCTTTAGGACTTGACTTAAATTTCACCTTCCCTAAGGGCTTCCTTTGACCACTTCACCTAAACATGTCCCCATATTTTCTAGTGGTTCAGATTGTAGCTTTGTTCCTTCATGTTTATTTACTTGTTTGTAGTCTGTCTCCTCCACCAAATGGAAAGCTTTATAAGGGCGGAAGACAACTTGTACTTTATCAACCACTGTGAAACATAATGCCTGGTGCATGGTAGGCATAAATGTTAGTCGAATAAATGAATGAATGAAGAAATGAAATAAAGGGTAGAAAGAATATGTGTTATGAATTCATGGTTTTCTATACTGATAGTGAATCAGTAGTAAAGATAATTGCCAATAATAACTTGTTCAAATATTGTTATGACTTTCTGTGCCGGGAATAAATACCAATACTCTTGTCATAAGCTGAGCATTTCTGATAGGTTGTCAGTGAGACAACAACACTGTTTTATAGCACTCTGGGTATGGGAGATGATCTGAGACCCTGTTGGGAATATCAGACAGAGATATAACCTTGAGTTACACAAATAACTCTAATGTCAGAGTCCTGGTGACACAAAAGTTCTGTAGTGTAGGTATTCATGTAGAAAATAAACTTTATTTAAAATAAATAATCGCTAAGTCATTCTAGTCTAAATTCCTTCAAGCATTCCCCAAAGTCACAATTTCTAGATGAATAAGCAAAAGTCACTCTTGTGGAATCTGTTATTGCTCCAACATGGTTTGGTTTGTTTCTATTATGGGATTGCTTGTTTCATGAGTCAATGTCATACCGAGCACTCTAGTTATTAACTGAGAGGGCCTCTGAGCAACACACCTGTATCTGGGGAGGTGTGCAGTGTTTGGGCAGTAAGGTGTCAGATCAAGTCTTTTTCCTTTCTTCAGTGGCTACTACCTTTAGCAGGTTTAACAGGTGAGAATGCACAGGGCTCAGCCATTAGCCTCTACATGTAATCTGTGTCACCTCACACTGTTACAACATCTTCCCCCCTTCTTTGCAGTTGCATTTCTATTCTGCGATTTAAGAGAAACAAATATCCTAGATGCACCATTCAGATAGTTTGGTTGAAAACTCATCCAGGGTGACCACAGGTTGCTGCCTGCTGGTTTATAACTCTTGTTTTGACATATTTACTAATGGCGCCCCCTTTCTGTCTCAAGAGTGTTCTGGACTGGATTATAAATTAGCCCTCACAGGGAGTTGTTCCTTGAGAGACTGGTTTCCAAAATCTGGAACTGAATTGCCAATCAGTGTTTAATCATACTAGGCCCTGGCAAAGTGCACACAAAGGACGCAGAAATACCAATGCAGGTCACCAGCAATCATTTTTGGTAAAGCTTTTTAAACGTTCATGACTTAGAGGTTTGCTCTGACTGTTTCTAGCTATCAGAACTGGTGGAAGCCAGTACTTATGGGTAATATATATGGATAGCTGTTTTGGTAGGCTTAGAGGTTTCTTGACAATCTTAGAGATAATTCTTCAGAATCTCTGCATTTGTAGATGTAATCATGTTATACGTATGTCTCTAATAAAACAAAAGGTAAAGGACATGTTTAAGTACTTCGTGAAGTTTAAAATTAGATTTATGCTAGCAAAATAGACCGTACAGTGCCTTATATTTCATCATTATTATAATATTAATCTTTAACCTCCCTGAATGTACAAGATGAAAGTAGTTCTGATGAAGGAAGTGGCTGTTGTTTTGGAGTACATGTGACATGTGTGTGTTTGAGAAGGTGTTTTCCTCCAATGGACAATGGGCACTTGTTCTGGGCCACAGCCCTTGTCTTCCATTAGGTTCTTCAGAGTGGGAGAAAGCAATTCTGCAGAAATGTAGTTGCCTTATTCTGTTTCTCCGGTTAACTTCATATTACATACAGAAAAAATATTTCTTTTTCTTTCTTTATTATTACCTATGTTAAAGGTCAGTTCATTTATCTTTGTCTCCTGAAAAGAATTTGTATAGGCACCTGGATTTCTAAAGATTCACATTTTGGACTACAGGCATATGATGCCTGTGCATATTTTCACACCATAAATTAAGCTGATTTTACCTTTCATCGAATTTTCTTTCTCCTTTGATGAGTGAGTAAGTAGGGCACTGGCAGAAATAATTTCACGAATCTTTCTTTTTTACTTGTTTTTAGCTGGAACAAATATAGATAGTAAGCTTCAAAGGAGCTGGAATCATGCCTGTTTTATTCAGTATTTATAATTAGTACCCATTACAATGTCTTGCACATGATAGGTGCACAATTAATATTTATTCAATGAATCAAGTATTTAGTGGTTCTAAAAATCATAGAACTAAGCCACAGTCATACTCTATACTCCAGCCTTTGATACTTTTACATTTATTTTTAAAAAACTTTTGTTTCCTTAATCCATCTCACAAGAGTTACTATGTGTTCTGCCATGGGTAAAGAAAATCAAGATGACATATGGATAAGGATGTTGAATGGTTTGTTCTCTCATATGTTAATTGATGTGATTCATATTCTTGATTCAGAAAATTGTTATATCCCATGAACTTTCACAGTTAGTGATGTTTACTTTCAGGTTCATGAAACCTATGATGCAGGTATTTACTATGAATACTGGCAGAGTGCTTCATTAATGGTTATTTGACAGGGGTGAGAGAGATAGTGACAAAAACCAATTGAGGCTAATATTACATGATAAAATTTAACTTTTGACTATGGCACCAAGATAACATAGATGCTACACACAAAGAACAGGTGCTATATTGAAATAAAAAATTCAAAGTAAATGGGAAAATTAGTTTTTAGACTCTTGGACCCCCATCAGGGACCATGACCCAGGTCAATTGTATAAAAGGACCAAGGTAAGAAAAATGAAGGGGATTGTTAACTTTTGTCCTGATTCCCACTTCTTGAGAAAGAGGAGGTGAAAGTGGTGTTAACTCAATTGGACAACTCAGAAAACATAAAATTATCTTCTGCTGGACTAGGTGAGAGGCTGTTGCAGGTAGCAGCAGGGCAGAGAAAGAACATAGGACTGTTTCAGACATAACCTCATTCTTAGGGACAGCCGTGCAAAGAATGCATGCTTCCTGTGCAGGAAAGGCAGGACTGGAAGAGCCATTTATAATTCTGTCCAAGAGAACCTGTCAGAGAACTTGCATATTTCAAGAGGGAGTTTTTTGTGGTATGAGTTGTCATGTTGCAGGAATTGTAGCCAGAGGGACTTAGCCTGAGGTGAAGGGGATTCCTCTGGAAAGCTCACGAAGGTTCTAGTGAGATAGTCAGCGGCTGTACATCTGACACTTAGTGGGGCCCATTGCCAGATGATACCTTCATGCACCATGTATGTTTGCCCTTAACCCCAAGCCCTGTTTCTTTCCTGGATTCAACTTTGGGGAGATCAGAAACTGCAGCTTGCAGAGGAGGAGATGCGCTAAATAGAGAAGTCCCTTTGTGTCTCCCCCTTCCCATTTGCAAGTGTCTAACCTTGAATGGTAGCCTGAGAGGAAAGTCGAGTTGGGGTTACTGTCTAGGGACAACAATTTTAATTAGAGAACCAAGATAGTTTTTGGATTCTAAAGTGATTGGATGACATTTTAAACTTTAAACAAGAACAAAAACACTTATGGGGCTTACTAGAGAAAGAGTTTCATCCAAGGGCAAGAGAAAAATTTTGCTTTACTGAATACATTTTAGAGGGACAACAGGAGACAAAAAAGAGTTGTATTTTGATTGCATTTTACAAGTCATGCTAGGTCAATTTTTTCTGTCATGCTAGTTTAAATGAAAAAGGAGAGTTTAGGGAAATGGTTTCTTATTAGAACTCAATGTCAGGAAATGTAGATGTGTCTTACATAGGAGATCACCAGGAATTGGAAAGCTATCAATAACCTCATTTACTTTCTCCCAAATAATTTCTATTTCTTTTTGTATCTCTGCTTTAATATTATATCTTCTCCCTGCATATCGTCTTTCTCTGCTTTTCCAAGTGACAGCTACAGGCAGATATATAGGTCATGTCAGTTTAGCCACCAAAGAAATTAACTGGTATCTTTAGGTTCCATTCCAAATGTCTGTTAGGTAGAGAATCTTCAGGGCTTATCTTGCCTTGTATGTCTACCCCTTGTGTGTACAAGAGTATGTGATTCCAACATGGCTACGGGGACTTACCATTGTGAGTGAGCAACAGGTTCTCTAAAAATAGGGGTATTTGAAGGCCAGGAAACCACCTTTGTTTACTACAAAGATGTGGTAAGAAAGCCACAGGAAGAATTCTGGGAGCTCAGGTATTGCAGTTTATCTGGGATGTAAGTGTATTGGGTTTTACGGGTTAAAATCTCCTAAGAAATATCAATGGTTATATATACATGACATTTTGCTTATGTGTTGCACAGCATTTTCTGTTAAACATTTTAATAAAATTTCTTGGGAAGTGTGCTTGTCCTGTATTTCAGATATGTCTGGGATTTCTGGGAAAGAGAACACACCAATCAATAATTATCTGAGAAAATTCACACAAATGTGCATGAATAAATGCAAAATTTTGGTTAATTTGACCATCTTGCTACATTTTATGAATATAATCTTTGGCTCCCAATTGCAAATATTTTAAGAGAGTTGGAGTTGGGATTTTAGGAGGACTAGCATGGGTAAGGTTCTCATGCAAGAGTATGGGAGAGGAGAGATCTGCAAAGAGAGAGAAAGTAAGAGAGAGAAGGAGAGAAAGATATCCAGACATTGGTGAGAGTTCCCAGGGTCTTCACCTACTTTAACTGCTCAACGGCGGGAAAAGAGCTATCAAGAAAGAACAGTCAGAACAGTCCCCTGAGCACGCTGCATAGGGCCAGGTATTATTGTTCTTTTCTCCAGACAGAAGGGGAATGGGTAGGGTACTCAGAAGGGTATTTATTTCCGTATTAGTAAGGCAAAATTAGCTCTAGACTAAGGCTACTTTGGTCTCTCCTAACAAAGCTGAGAAGAAATCCTTACAAAGGTCAAACCATTTCAAAGTCACTTAATTGTTTCTCAGAATAGAGGTTAGGAATTTTTTTTTTTTTTTTTTTTTTTTAGTACAAGAACAGCCAGCTCCCAATAAGGTAAAATTTACAATTCCACTTTGCCACTCATTGTGCTAATTGCATACCCTTTGCTTCTGAAGTACTGCATGCTAATCTTTATCATTTCAGGATTGCGAAATCTCTATTACCAAGCCCAGCTATTTTAGAAAGAACAGCCACCCATAAGTTTCTCACCGTTTCTGGTGCTTCTTTCACTAACACATTCCTCATTGCTTCAGCAAACAGTGTTGCCCTGTAAACCCATCTCTGAAATGCAGTTGGCCAGTGAGTGGTGTTTGGTGTTTTTTTTTTTTTTTTCTTCCTTATATTAGCATGTCTGCCCCTAACACTTGAACTTTTCTGAGCATTCTGAGTCCCCTTTCCACTGTCTCAACTGTTCTGACATTTCTGGTTTTCTTAATGTGGACCATTGCTTTTTGCAGGATTCTAAGAGCCATTTTAGCAGTGTGTCAGCACCATCTTCCAGGGTTCTTGCCCTATTATTAAATCTTGATAAACCCCCCTTATTCAACATTATGCTCCACACTCCTGATCCTCTGGATTTAGTCCCTTACGTGTTCTGGCTCCTGTTGAATCATGTTCACTAGGCCCCAAGGCAACTTCTGCATTCGTCTTCTCCTTTAGCTGGCTCAGTGCCTCCCTGGCTGGGTTATGCTGTAATTTGACCCTCCTTGTTAGTCTTACCGCCAGGACTGGAGGTGGGTAGAATCTGAGCAGGGCATATGTTCTCTTTCAAGGCTCTGCACCATCTTTAAGTAAGGGCAGAGTGCTAAGCTTTAAGGGAGAAGTATGAGCCATTGATACAGATCTAGAGAGTTTGATATCAATTGAGGGTTCAAGATTCTTGAATATCGCAATCCAGATGTCCCCATTCTACATCTTAGGGTTCCACTCAGGTGGCATAGCAGCTGGGGTTGAAAATTTAATTTCTTTTCTCTGGACTTACTGCTTTCCTTATAAATTCAGTGTTGGGCCTGATCTCAAGCTATTTCTGCCCTCTTGCTGTAGTAGATGAGAATCTCTTTATATACCTCTAAGGAGGCCCTCTGACTTTTATACTTTGCCTTAATTTTTTTTTTTTTTTGAGACAGAGTCTTATTCTGTTGCCTGGGCTACAGTGGCATAATCATGGTTCACAGCAACCTCAAACTCCTGGGCTCAAGCGTTTCTCCTGCCTCAGCCTCCAGAGTAGCTGGGGTGCATGCCACCGGGCCTGGCTAATTTTTTTTTTTTTTTTTTTTGCCTTAAACTTGAGATTAATACTCCTCATAGTGTCACTGAATTTCTGCAATGCACCAGTAGCAGCCAGCAACAATTGTCTGATTCTGTAGTTGTGATAATTACTTTTTCCCCTAAGTCCTTCAAATACCTAAGATACTCTACCTCCTAATGTTTTCTAACTTACAGTTGAGGTCTTGTTTCAATTTGCAGTTTTATTAATTTCACCACTACAGTGCACCAGGAATGATCAGTATTATAGTTACCACCAGTGAAGGGACCCTCATTTTCAGCTCCCAAATTCCATCTTATAATTTGCTTCCTAGGACCACTGGTGCTGACTGAGGTTGGATTTCCTGGGCAATGACCTGAGATGGAGATGTACTGGCAGGAGGTTATTGGGCAACACTCTTGGATGTGTTCGTAAGGGAGTGAGGGAAGCAGAATAGGGCTTAGGGAGGAGTTGAAGCCTATTATGGTTGCAACAGGCTTCGGCCAAATCCTCAGGATGCTCTGCACCTGGAAGGGTCTTTCAGCATTGTCCCAGATTGAGGCAAGAAGGCTCAGCCTTTGTATCCCTGTAGTGATCGGTAGCTGGAGGCAAGCTGTCTTTTGGGAATAAGTGTTGTTGCTACTTAGCTTCCTGTACCTGAGAGTGAGGCCTTGCGAGGGACTCAGCTGTGACCTATTCACAGTCAGCACACCGGCTGCCAAGAATGAGGACTTTGGTCTTGAAGGCAAGTTCTGATCAGGGCAGCACAGGAACCCCACAAACTTAAACATACTGTAATAATACAGTTTATGGTCCATTGTACCCCATATTATTTTTATTTCCTGCAAAGAACAAATTAAACATGGAATTATTGTGTAATATGCCTTGAAAGAATCTTAAAATCACATCAAGTTCAATACTCTTGGTTTTCAGATGAAAAACCAGAGGTGGAGGGAAGCCAAGTGCTTTCCTCGGGGGCACAACAGATGCTGATGCTGGTTGTATGGTTCAGGTCCTTTGCCTGCAGCCCAGCGTTCTTTCACTTTTAGGATCTCTCAAGTGCTATAAAACTATAATATTATAAATTGCTTCACACAGTGAAAATGTTCAGAATCTAGTCCCCACTGTAACATGCTGCAGATGTCAACCTCATCTCTGTGGTTTACCTCCAAAGACGATCTCTTCTTTGTCTCTCATTTTCTAGAGGCATCATTGCTTTTTGTAGGACCAGGATATTAAAATTAAAGAGATTACGATTTTAAGCTCCACCAGGAGATTGGTGATTAAATGTCATATGTTTCATCTTTTTGTTGGAAATTTTTTGGGGTAAAGTTTCTTTTTTGCTGTCTGACAACGTTTAACAACAAGAGTTACCTAGATAAAAAGGGAAGGATCAACAGCTAATGGCTCAGGATCTGTTCTTTTGAGACTGATTCTTGGACTATCACAAGGTTGGGCATTAAGCAAATTTCCATTAAGGCATGCTCCTGCCACACAGGGCTACACTTGTTTAGCCTAAATTTTTTTTTTTTTTTTTTTTTTTGGCATGAACTAGGAAGGGATTCAGGTCTTTGACCTCACTGCCTGTTATTCCTCTTATCGGTTTGGTCTTTCCTGAAGGAAAGAATTTCCTTTGAAATGCAATTTCTGCTTCTCAGCTGAAGAGGTTCTAATTTGACAGTTAAATTCAGTAATCCTTTAATGAGCATTTAATGTGCTAGGTACTGGGCTACCTCTAGACAAAGATCTAGAGAATTAATTATGCTATTAAGTAATGTTTGTTACAAAGGTGTAACAGGGACTGTAGGTTCATGAATGGAGCTGGGGAATAACTTTTATGTAACTGAGGTGTTAGACAAAAAGCCATGGTATTGTCTTCAGAAGGCTGTAGTTAACACACATATGGAGCGGTCATATAGTTCTCCTAATTAGCATGCTAAGCAGGAATGATTTACAATGCTAGCTAGCAAATACCACTGCCCATGAACTGAAGGAGTACAGAAGGTGAATTTCTGTGCGGTGCTGTGGGAATCAGGGAGCAGAGAGTTGAGTAAAGCAGACACATGGCAGAGATAAGCTTTCGGTGGTGCGGGAAAATAAATTGAATGAATAAATAAGACCATCTGCTTTAGATGGCAATCCACCTGAGCTGTGGGAATAGTCTGAAAGTGAGGAGAGTAGCCTGGAGTGAAGGATAAACTTGCTTTTGTTACAGTTTTGCCCAAGGCCAGTCCTGCTTAGTTTAATTTGACACATTCCTGGAGCGTATGTTATGTAATATTATCTAAATCACATTTGGATTTTGGAGAAAATGTTAATGTCTTGTTAAAATTACGACCATTGTGTGTTTAGCACGCATTTCCATGGAGACTGCTTTTAATTAGGATAGTGTTTCAGTTTGTCCATCAAACAGGCATTTAAAATATCCTGCTATTATGGTATTTACATTTATGTTTCAATTAGTACCAAATGTCAACTTAACTTCCCAGGAAATCACAAAATACAACATTTTGTATTTTAAAATAAAATAGTATTTTAGAACACACTGTCCATAGCAAACTGTAATGGAGTCATGTTCGCCTTTGTCAAAGCGAGTAATGTACTTTCTTTAGGGGAATTGTGGGAATGAGGAAAAGAGAAGTGAGAAAGAGATATGAGATCTTTGCATCTCTTACTGAGGGCCTGTTCCTCACTTTTCAGACTCACCTTCATTATTTTTTGCCTTTTCCCCAATTTTTTTATTTTGGAAAAATTTAAAGAATACCTGAATACCTTCTCCTAGACTTTCAAACATTTTGAACATTGTGAACATTTGTTAACATTTTGAACATTTGCTTTACACACATGACAGCTTCAGTGTCCTCTCTCTCTCTCTCTCTCTCTCTCTCTGTCTCTCTCTCTCGTTTTCCCTCAGGATCATTATGGACTCATAGATTTCTTAAAATTCCATGTTATCCATTTCTGTCGTAGTTATTTTTGATGCTTCAAAGAGTTACAAACAATACGCATGTGCACCAGACTCACATATATACGCACATATACTTCTTTTCTGGATCATTTGGAAGTTGCATGTATCATGATATTTCACTTACTTCAGCGTGTAACTCCTGAAAATAAGGGTATTCCCCTATATAACTGCAATATAACTATGATACCATGATCACAACTATGAAAATTACCAGGAACTAAA